>VDFB02054554.1:0-27905 GCA_007258455.2 Sequoia sempervirens
CCATTGTCTAGTATTCTTCTAGAAAATCCCTTATCCGTAATTTTATTTTTTGGGATGTATCTAATTGAAAAACCATACAAATGTAATCTTGTGTTATAATAATAAATTGTGATCCATCGTGAGAGTGGATTTCTCATGTTTTAGGATTGTAGTATCTAGCCAGTACTTTAAACAGTTCTACATTAACAAAGACATTAGACATCACAAGCTTCACCAGATTCAACTTCCATGGACTCGAGACTGGCCTATGTCTGTACTTCTTTCTATAATGATATATAAACAAGTCATAACCCCTATGTGAAGTCCACACATGGGTATGTGAAGGATCATGATGGGCTAAAAAGTTTCAATATGCTAGGTGTGTGTAGGATATGTGGCTGATGACTTTTTCTTACCCAAAATTGATGAAACAAAAAAGGTTTTTAAAGTAGATTCTTAGCTTTCCAACAATATAAATTATGCTTTACTTTGAATTTAATAAATAATTATTATTCATTTTCTATTTGAATTATGACTAAAGTCTTGATTAATAAGCAAATTGAAAAAACACCTATAGCTTTCAAATGGTATCACATTCTATGCTTCACATACTATAGGATTAAAAGAAAAAATGAATTTCATGAATTTTTGACCAAGTTAAGGTGGTGGAACATCTGGTGCTATATTTTAAAGTTGTAATACAAAATTCATAATTAATTATTTACTTGGGAAACAAATACAAAAAAATATGCATCACATTGGGACATGAGTCTTCTACTTATATCTAAAATCTTATTAAAAAAGATTATCATTTTATTGTGGTTAGGGTGGTTAGACAAACACCTACTTCTTATTTTTTCCTTGAAATTTAAGTACTACTGCATTGAAATTTCAAATTTTCACCAAATAGATTTTTTCAAAAATAAACCTAGTAGTTTAGAAACTACATTCAATTTGCTACATATTCTATTCTTACATATTTTTGAAATAATATAGATAACTTATTGAAATTTTTACATCAAGTTGTGTAACTCTGATTTTTCTAAATTTTTGCCACTTAAGGGCCTATTTTTTCCATGATGATCCTGCACATACCCACATCTCCTAGATTTTTGTGTCTATCTTCCAATGTTTCAAATGATGGGTTTAATTGAGCTATTCTTGACTTCTTACCAAACCTGGGACACTTATATATTAAGTCTTGGTTTAATATCCTAGCCTCCATTTTCTTCCTTTCCACTTTTGGTTTGTCAGGGGTTTTGTCCATTTTAAACCCTACTTTTACTGTACTTCAAGAAATTTTTTGAAAAACATGTTTACCTGAGCCAAGAGCACTTACGTAAATGGATGCTATGATTTTTGAGTTACTTGTCATCGCCTAACTCCACCTCCTCAATATTCAAAACTTAATTCATGGAAATTCTAATTTATCAGGAGTTAGATATATCAAGATTTGGCAAGCTTGAACCAACTTTGGTTCATAAATGGCACTCGCGCCACCCTTGTAATCAATTTTCAACATTAATGGCAGTTGTCTCTTTGATGACCTTATTAGTCATATCAAATAGGTGAGACATTATTTCATAATGTTGAAGAGACATTTGAGTTTCTCTCTTCGATCCGGTAAGGTCTCCTTGATGGCTACATTTCATGTTCTTCCCCTTTTGAATTTTTAATATATCAATGTCGATGAGACTGGTGAGCATCTCTCTCTGATAAGCTCATGTTTCCTAGACATAACCATGTTCATCTTTTCAGTAGAATCTCTTCAAATAACCCCTTTCATACTATTTAAAGTGTCAAAGATACCTGTGGTTATCTCTCTTTGATGTCCCTTAGTCTCATTGATAGTGTATATTCACAGTTGCACCAAAATGTCTTGAGAGATTCGATAATTTCTGCTCGATACTCCTTTGTCTCTTCGATATGTCATTGTTTGAAAGTCAAAGATAAATTTATCAATGAGTGTTTAATGCCTTCATGTCTCTCTAAAATTTTGTTCTCACTTGCTCTTATAGTGTCGAAGAGACTTCTTCATTTCTCCCTCTGACATACTAATGTCTCTTCGATATTGCCATTTGTCCAACCCTATTCTTGTAAGTAATTTACCATTTATTTTACATTAATCTCTTGATGTCTAAGAGATGTTTTTCTATTTCTTGAATGTAAAATAATTTCATATTCTTAGAGTATCATTGTCACTGTATCTTGTCAATCAAACATGTTAATTTTTCTCTTCAATGCATCCAAGTCTCCTTGATGTATTTATCTTTAGGTTGTAGGGGAGACATTTGAGGATATCTCTTCAAAGTGTGAGAGTCTCCTCCTCGATATCTCCATCAACCTTCTATCTACTTTGTTGGGGAGACATTGGTGTAGCTCTCTTCGATGTGGTATTGTGTTGGCGACATACCTTGTGCTGTCGAGGAAGTACTCTAAGGAAGGGATTTATTTTAAATTGATTGTGAGAGGCTTTATTTTATGAGCTATGAACATGAGGGAATTTTATATTAATATTCAAATATAGTAAAAAATCAAGGATAATGGGTTTTATGATGGAGATGGAATGAAAAAGATATGTGAAAACCAAGGTAGAAATTTTAGCTCAAATAGTGGCTCTGATTGGGGATGAATGAATGTGAGGTCATTGCAAGAATCCAAAAATGATCTCTAGGAGGTAGACCATGGGTGAATGTGATTAAATTGGATGGGGGGAAATGAGAACCTAAAACTACTATGCGTGGAATATTATATTTTTAAGAAAAGAGGTGTTTCAGGAATTGTCCATCCACTAGAAATTCTTGATCTTCTCTTGACATATTCTAAATATTGTAAGAATCTTCACAACCTTTTCCTATAAAAAAAAAAGGGCCCTATCCAAAGAGATTCCAACTTCCCATGTTTGCCTTTATCTTGACACCTGGAATTCAATAATAGGAACTTGTCATTCACCTCAAAATTTCTATCTTTTTCCCTTTTGTTAAACAAGTACTTCATTTGTGACTGCATTTTTGTGTTATGCTCTTGGGCCAAGCTCCTAATTTCATCCAATTTTACTAGTTTCTCCATTCTATCTTCCATGGGATCAAGGATATCTAAGTCCTCTTGGAGCATGAATTTATATACTAGATTTTTTTTGCATGGGTATCCTTGCTTATGTCCCATAGACCAATTCAAAAGGTGATTTTCCAATTGATTTTATGATTCTATCTGCCCAAACTATCATCATTAATTTAGAATCCTAATCCTTTTTATTCTTATCCAACATCCTCTTAATGATTTTTAGGATACTCTTGTTTCTTGATTCAACCTTCTCATTTGCTTCTAGATGATATGGAGATGCATATAAAATTGTTATGCCATATGTTTCATAGAATTTTTTCAACTCTTCTGATATGAAGCACATACCATTGTTTGTGATTATCCTTATAGGTGTTCCAAACCTTGTGATGACATTCTCCATCAAA
The DNA here is from genome assembly GCA_007258455.2 of Sequoia sempervirens. Classification (NCBI taxonomy): domain Eukaryota; kingdom Viridiplantae; phylum Streptophyta; class Pinopsida; order Cupressales; family Cupressaceae; genus Sequoia; species Sequoia sempervirens. Next base: position 3,447 of record VDFB02054554.1, read on the forward strand.
AAATTTATCACTACTTTACTAGTGGCCCGCTTTGAAGGGATGGCTTCTATCCATTTTGTAAAGTAGTCAATTACCACTAGTATCCATCTATGACCACTAGAATTTTCTAGTATTTCTCTAATAAAATCAATCCCCCACTGATGAAATGGAGCTTCAATTTGCATTGGTTTGAGTGGTAGTGCTCCTTGGTATTTCATTTTTCTAGAAAATTTTTGGCAGGCTTCACACTTTCATACATAAGCAAAAGAGTCATTGAAAACCCTGGGCTAGTAGTATCCAACTCTTAAGATCTTGTGGGTAGTAGCCTGGCCAAAAAATTTCCACCACAGAATCCTTCATGCATCTCCTTTAATACATTCTTTTCTTGTGATTCATCTAGGAATAACAAAAATAGTCCATCTTTGTTCTTCTAGTACAAGTCTCCATCCATGAAGACATATTTTGAGGCATGGAATTTCAAGGTTCTTTTCTAATTTTCACTCAAATATTTAGGACATTTATAGTTTTTGAGATATTAAATTATATTAGTATACCATGAAGTGCACTCAATACTAGCGATCATATTTTCCTCTTCCTTTGTGTTATAGATTTGAGATGCTTCAAGGTTTGATTCAGCCATGAGCTTATCCAAGCCTTGTCCTCTTACCAATTTGGTGATTTGGATTTCAATATCAAACTCTTGAATCCTATTAATCCATCTACACCTTCTCCCTGTGACTTTAGTCTATACAAATACATCTTTAACTCCAACATTAGGAACATATTCAATCACTTTATCACCTACCAAATAAGGTCTAAAGGCATTCAAAGCTTTGAAAAGTGCATACAATTGCTTCTCTATAATGGCATACTTTAGTTCTACTCCTTGAAGAGATTTACTAAAGAATGATATTGGTTGCTCATACCCTTCATCATTTTTCTGTAACATTACTGTTGCAATGGTGTGGTATGATACAAATGAAAAGATGTGGAATGGTTTACTAAAGTTAGGGGATATTAACACTAGGGCTTCCTTGAATTCTCTTTTTATAGATATGAATGCATCAATTGCTTATGTTGTCTAGTCGATCTTGGCTCCTTTCTTTAGCATCTTTCAGATAGGATTGACAATTTTAGAAAAAATAGATATAAACCTCCTTACAAAGTTTATCTACCCAAAGAAAGACTGAATGGCTTTTACTATCTTAGGGATAGGAATCTTATCTATAGCCTCCACTCTTTCAGGATCAATTCTTACTCCATCCTTAGATACTTGTGGCCCAATAATTTTCCTTCAATCACAACAAAATGGAGCTTCTTAGGGTTCAAGGAAATACCATACTCTAGAGCTTTGAGGAATATTTTTTTAAGATTTCCAATATGGTCTTCTACTTTCTTGGATATGATGTGAGATCATCTTCATACACTACCATTATTACATTAATCAAATCAACAAAGGCAATGTCCATATCTCTCTACAAGGTGTCCCCAATGTTTGTGAGGCCAAATGGAATCCTTACATATACATATGTGCCCCAAGGTGTGGTGAATGTAGTATTATACTATTCTAATTCTTTTAATTCCACTTGTTTGTACCCTATAAAACCATCCATCATGGATAGTAATTCACACCCTATCACCCTCTATAGCATAGCTTCCATGTTTGGGAGAGGGTAATTATATTTTAGGGAGGAGATATTCAAATTTCCAAAGTCTACACAACCTTATGTCTCCATTCTTCTTCTTGATAGGCACTAAGTTGGAAACCCAAGTCAAACTTCTTATGGGCTTAATAATACCTCCTCTAATCTTGATGAGTTCTTCATGCATCTTGGGCTCTAGGGTAGGATTTATTGGCCTTTGTTTCTATCTAGAAGAATTTTCATCAGGCTTAAGTGGTATTTCATGTTGAAATAGATCTTCTCTGTATGCCTTAGGGTCATCATATGACCATGCAAAAACATGCTTGTAGTTCTCAACAATGAAATCAACATCTTTCTGATTGTGGGGCTTAACTTCTTTCCAATGTACACCTTTTTTGGAGCCAACTCAGTCCCAAGACTACTTTCTTCAATGTCCTCCCTTCTTACTGGTATTTGCTTCATAATTGCTCAGTCATTCCCATTCAACACCCTTTCTAATGCAACTAATCCTTTAGGAATCTTTATTTTTTTTAGCTGCACTACCTCTTGGCCAAACATAGTTTATTTTCCATCCACTTCTTCAACAAACACATTGAATTCTATCTCTTGGGCCTCATACTGATCAATATAGTGTAAGAATTTGATCAGATCTATGTCATCATTAAAGACCTACAAATTGTAAATATTTTCAGGAATTGCAGATCTAGTCTTGAATTCACCTATGAGATACCTGCTAGGATTATGTCATCTCTTTTCAAAGCCACATTTGCTAAGAAGTGAGCCATCAATTTTTTGATCTATCCACCCATTCAAAGGAGAAGGCATCAAAGAGATCTATAGTATACCGCATTGTGTTTCTAAATTGCTTCAATCTCTTATTTTTGTGGAGTACTTTGACCTGAATTGTGAAACAACGAATTCTGAGTCCCCAAAAATAGTTAGCACTTTGATCCCATGTTTTTCAGTCATGTTCAAACCCACTGACAATGCCTCATATTCTACTATATTATTAGTGAACTCAAATATTAGTAGAAATGAGTATTTAAATGTTGTGCCATCAGATGAAATGAAAACCATTCCAGCTCCATTCCCCTCTTTACTATAGGGTCCATGAAAATACATCTGCCATATGCCATGTTCATTTATAGAGACACCCCTAGCAATTCGAACTGTGTTTACTAATTCAGGGTTTGAATGCTCAATTCTAAAACTGCCTAGGTACATGTCACACAAGAAATTCATTTGATTAGGATCAAACATATCAATGAAATGCTCTAATTTAGGTTCTCCATATAACTTGATTTTCCTTCCATTCATGGGTATTGTGGCATAAGACAAATCTAGCTGGACATTTCCACCCATTTCTATCATCCATTTTCTTGATAATAACATTCAATAGAAAGGGGGAGTGTCCACCATAGTGATGTCTATCCTATATTTCACCTCAAGGTATTATGCTAATCTCAATTCTACATCCCATATTACTCCAACTATAGGGACTAATTTGTTATCCATGGTATAGCACTTCCCATATGTAGTATTCACCCATACACCTAATTCCTCATGATAGCTAAAGGCATGATATTGATTGTTGCCCCTGATTTAATCATGTAATTCTTGACCAACTTGTTATTGATCACCAATGTGGTGTAAAATGGATCCACCTAGAAGGGATTCTTTGTAAGGGTGTCTCCCAAGTAGACCTCTGGTGCCTTTTATAGTTTCCTGATCAATGGTATTGACCTCTTTCTTCTGATCCTTTTGCATATGAGATGCATTGGTAATCAATTTGAGGGTTGTTCCCCTGTAATCATCAATTTTCATCATCTCCATCAATGACACTATCATTTTTATCTGAGTTAGTACTTGAGCAATGTCAAATGAAGGGGCAGTTAACTGTTGTTTAGTCTTCTCTGTCTTAGCACCCCCTTTCCCTTCAGTTTTCATTTTTTCATTATCTGGTTTCTTCTCAGAATCAATGTTTGTGGCCTCCTTTTGAGAAATATTTTGAGGCCTCTTTGCTTCACCCTTCTTTTGATCGAGTGAGAAATTCCCTTTATTTTTTTGTTCCTTTATAAACATGCCTATAGGTGTTCCTTGTTCCTCATATGTAGGCCTATTTCTTAGGTTATATCTATTCTTCTTTGCATCAGCCATAGCTTTTTCTATGATGGCCCTCTTCTCTTCTTCTGCTAATGTTCTCAACCAAAATTGTGGTGTTGTATTATATGCATAGGCTACTTCTTCTATATTTTCTTCTAAGTCAGAGAAAACTTCCTACTCCATATTAAGATTGTACTTTTGATTGCTTACATCGTATTCACAACCATCCTAAGAGGATGCATACCCATCATTCATTTGATAGGACCTCCATATTAACATATTCACGGTGTGACCATCTCTATCCTATTCTTGTGACCATTCATCTTCCTAGCAAGCTTGAGCCACTGCACAATGTTCAAAAGCATGGGGTCTCTGACAAGGTGAACACCATGGTGTATTATCTACTACATGTGCTCCATGTTTTTTAAATGGATTTGGTGTGTCTTTCCAATTTGGTTTACCCACTAGTCACCCATCCTTCCAATTGGTATTATAGGGCATGTCATGCAATCTTGGCCTTTCATTCATATATTGATTTTCTTGTCTATTTTGGGGATTGTTAAGATTTTGTGGGATCCTAAGATTATCTCTTTTACCAATCATTTCGACAGCTTTCCTATTGTTTTTAATGGTTATAGAAACCTTTGGTGCTTCAGTCAAACTTCTAGGGCACCAATTTCTGAGTTCATACCCTATTTTGGGATCAAAGGCTTTTAAATATATGCTTAAAGTTGTTGAGTTATCTAATTTGGACCCATGTGGTATCTTGTTATTGATCTTGGAGAATCTTTGATTAAAGTCATAAACTGATTCATTTTGATGTTTCTAAATGCCTACTAACTCATGTAAGGAAAATTTAGGAGCACATTGATTCCCATACTGTTGTAAGAACTAATCTTTAAAATATGCTACAGAGGTAGTTGAGGAATATAGTAGGCTATTGAACCAATCCCTCTTGATTCTTCAGTTACGAACATCATGAGAAGCCTCATAAGGACATCCTCTTGTTTCATGCTCAAATCTTGCACAAAAGCATTGAAGTTTCTTATGTGTTCTTCTAATGTAATTGTGTTGTTCCCCATGAATTTGGGGATAGTATTTATCTAATTACTATCAATGGGATATGTATATATTTGATAAACTATCAAGTCAAATTGTCTGCTCATGCTTGTAAGGTTTTGTGAATAAGGATTCTGAGGTGGCAGATTGGGGTAATATTGGAATCCATGTTGGGGATGGTGCACATTTTGTTCAATATTCTGGTGAGAATATACATTTTGTTGTGGTACATGATATTGATAGTGAGGAACATATTGTTGTCCTAGTGGTGGGTTGGATTGTGGAATATTGTTGGTGTTTTGTGGTTGGGATCTTTGTGGTGGCATATTATGTTGGGCATGTTGCTTCGGGTTACCAACTGTATTGTAAGGTGCTTTTGAAGTACCGAGAGCTCCTATTTTTTGAGATGACCCCTGTGGATTGATGTTACCTCCTTGCTTATGGGGAGGGAATATTTTCGTGGCTTTGATGTATGGATATTCAATTGAGACATTTTGCTGATTTAGTTCTTGAATTTCTTTTATCAACCATTGTCTCCTAAGCTCCTCTTTCTGTCTCTCCACATATTCTTCAAATTCTTGAGTGGTCATTTCATTGTAATTATCAACATGGGGAGAGTGATCCATAGGTCCATACTAGTCTTCTTCTCCTTGCTATAATGACATCCTATGGTCATACTCATTTTGTATTTAAAGTTGTTCTTCATCTAATCAGGTGTAAAACTCTTTCATTTTCTAAGGGTCTTCCTTCTAGTGAAAAATAGGATGACCAAAATTTTCTTGTTCTCATGGGGTACAATGATCTCTACATGAATCATCATTATGAAATTTTGGTTCATGCAACGGATCAAAGCTATTGTCCAATGTAGGTGGTTGTTCTAGAATATTCTCTTGATCATTGAATGTAGTGTCTGGTTGTTTGGAGGTTGTTTTGTTTTTAGCACTGTTGGTTTTTTGGAGAGAACAGTCACCTCTATATATCCATTTACTATCATTATTATTTGGACTCTCTTTGCGCAGAGATTCCTTACATTCATTTCATAGGATTCTTTGATGCTTTGAACTCTAGGGTTTGTTCTTCTTGATGTGTATTTTAACTTCTTAGTCATGCATTCATTACTACAAGCTTTAAAAGAGCCACCACTCACTTTTGTGAGAAGTGAGAAAGATTTCTAATCCTTTTAGATCTATTCCTAGTGGATTCTTTTGATGTTTTATGTAACAGTTCAATTTTGGAACCTTACTAACTCTATAAAGGGATAGGCTTGAACTGAATTTACCATAATTTCCCCAGCAGAGTCACTAATTTGTTAGGTCTCAAAAACATAGGTTTTTAGACCATAAGGGGGTGCTAGTCTCTTAATACATTTTTGACTAATGAACAAGGTGAATATAGTTGATCACCCCTTGCTCTTTAGGCTCTGCTAGACCTAGGCGGGTGCACCTGAGTGACAAGGTAGATTTGAAATTCTTAAATGTGATCTCTATTGTGGGAAATCTACTCACTATGGCACATGGGTGTGAAGTAGTTGCAAGGCTTACTTACTAGTTCTAGTGCAGCCACAGTCAGAGGGTCATCAAAGAAAACAATCTGGAACATGCAACAAGAGTAACACAATAGAAGCAACATAAAATATGGAGGCAAATGAAGATTAAAACATTCCCATTAATAGAAATCTCAATTACAATTGGATGGAAACATCCAGGCTTATAGATTCGGCTTATAGGCCTGATATAACATGTTCAAAAATACAACATTCCAATATGCTCCTTAATGTGAGCTGAAATCTAACGTCTCAAATCTAATATTCTATCTAACTGCTTTCTAATGATCTATTACATTGATTTATACTACATCTTAAGATCTAGAATCATCAATGTCGGCCAAAGATCATTACAATCTCCAATGAAAGAAAATGTAATGGTTGCATGAATAGGTCAGCCTCAAATTTGAATTACTCCTTGGTGAATGCATAGGATGAAGTGTGGACCTATAATTAAGGTTGGGGACACTCCATAGAATAGTTAAAATCACACCGTCAAGATCTGCAAGTTACGGGAAAGATCCATGAGATCAAAGTAGCCATTAGGTTCAAAAATTATTTCGATTCCGGTTTAGAAAACTACCATTAAATATGGAAGCGATAACTTTCCAGAAAAAGATCCAATCATGCTCAAATCTTGGAATAAGGAAAATGACCATGTCCATAATGAAAATGTATATCATAAGGTCTTGTGAGAAAATATGATGAATCCACCAACATGAACTAAATAGGAATTGAAAAAAAACAAAACTAAAAGGAAATATTTTTGGTTGATGCAAGATTCCCAAGAACCAAGGATGCTCCTGCATCAAGTTCCTAATGAAATTGTTTGAATAATCATGAGTGTGAATTGAATTTGTATAAAAAATGTTCTAAAGTTTATCAGTGCCTATTCTATTGGGTGAATAGAGTCAATGGGTGGATTATGAGGATGGAATAGATTTGTATGATAGGTGGATGTACTCCTAATCTTAACTCTAACTATTGGAAAATTTCTAAATGTTTACACCTTGCACAAATGTGTAGGTTAACTAGATACTATACCCTTCCTTATAAATCCCAATGTTATCCCCCTAAATTACTATGAAAGCATGAAAGTATTTTTAATTCCTAGTTTGAGGGAAACCAATAGAAACAACCACTTTAAAAGGATTTTAATCCTCAACAGGAACCAATTAAAGTAAATTATTTGAAAGGATTGTAATTCACACCAAATAGAAACCAATCAAAGCAATGACACAACAACAAATGTGTCCTAACAAATTATATGAATTTGAATAACATAAGAAAACCACTTTGGAGAAAACACAACATATAAGCATGAGAATTAACACAACAGTTGAACACCATAAGTAAATCACCAAATATAAATAGTCTTCTCCATTATATTTGATTAAAAAGATGTACATTAATAACAAAAGTGTCTGAGAGATGAAAAGGATGGATGGAAAATGCAACCAATCTACTACTACTAGTGAAAATGATAATTATTATGATGATAAAATTAGGCCTTGGTTTCCATTTTTATATGGGAAGCAACAAACTTCAGACCCATTACAAAAGGATGTGATGTTTGACAACTAAAAACTCAATTTAACATAAACATAAAACTTAAAATGTGTAGGTGAATGCACCACGATCCGTTAGTCTTCAAGCAAGCGCCTGTGATCACCAAAGACATGTTCAAGGATCATGCTCCATGATGATGCATCCATAACATCCAAACCTCCATACCCTACCACTTTTATTTGGCCTGTGTGATGAATATGTTCATCCTTGATACATGTTCTATATACCCTATCTTAGCATAAGTATCTGCATTATTTATGATATCCTTCATAGCATATTCAAGTTCAAAGATTCTTCCTAACTACATATGTGTTCTCTTGAGCACCTTATCTTCATAATTAATGTCATTGAGAACCCCTGGAAGGTACTAGGATATCTCATCCTTCCATACATTCTTATCCTTAAAATATGTTTCCTCAAAGAAATTTAGTATTTCCATACATCATGACTGACTAAAGTCACTCAATTCTTATGTCAAAATGTTATGGAAGATAACATGTGCATTCATAAGCTCTTGATGCACTTGAAGCATGCTTTTTTATCTCTTTTCTTTTCTTTTATGTGTGATTCCACTTCCTTCATTCTGTCACACAACCTATTATGTTCCAGCAAAGCTGCATATGTTTTTTCATGGATGATCTAGACCTTGTTAGCAATTCTAAACATATCATCAAATCTCTTATATACTAGTTCTAATACCAATTCAAATGTGGTGGTTTTTAGCTTTTTCTCTAAATCTTCTTTTCCTTTCTTGATCTTTTCATACTTCTTCTTTTAATAGGTTGTCTCAAACATTGCTTCGAGCACCTTTCTTTCATGTTCAATCAATGGTGAGTAAATCCCTAAGGAGGAAATCAATCTATCTATGTAATTTATCACATCTTGCTTCAACCTCTCATTCTCCTCCATCAACCTCTTATCATCTCTAACCAATTTTTGAATTTGAGCCTTGGTAAACTTGGTCACATTTACATTCAGATCAATGGTCTTCACAGGGTTTGTATTCCCTACTCTTTGTACCAGAAGGTGTCTAAAAATCTTCTTATGATCACTAATAAGGGAAGTCCTCTTTCCTGGTGGGTAAATTTTCCACATCTGTAAAGTAGTATTATCAGGGTTATACCCTGATCCATTATATATCTTATCACTAGCCTAATCTATTAATTAAAAGGCCTTATTTTCCCTTTTCAAAAAGTCATCAAACACAATGGCTAAGCTGATGTACCATCCTGGAAGAAGCATGGCCCTAACTTCTTGTGCTCTTCATCTTTCAAGAGTCATACTATTGATCTCTTCATCAGCCTCATGATGGAGTTCCTTCAAGGCATCTGCTTCTTTATCATGATCATTTTCTTTTAGCATTTCTCTTATTACTCTTCCTTTATACTCATAAATGAAATCCTTAAACTCAGAGGTTTAAACAAATGTGTCATCTACAATGAATTTTTGGTTGGCACAATGTCCAACATCATTAGATAACTCATTAGAAGCTCCAAATGTGATCAAATTCCTCTATAGTAGCACTTGATACTAGGGAACAATAGGAATGGTGATCTTTGTGACTTCCTCCTCTTCCTCAATGTCATCTTCAATTATAATAAGAGTGTCAGCTGAGAAGCTCACCTCTGGAGTAGGTTGTGGTGACAAATAACTTAATGGTGCTACATTCTTAGATTGTCTCCTAAAACTAGTATCTCTTCTCCTCTTGAAAGCTACATGTGGTACATCTTTTGTCAAATTTTCTTCATAAAATATCAATTGCTCAATCCTTTCCATAGGATCTTGTATTTCATGAAAAGCTTCTACATACAATGGATTATTGTTTCCTCTTCAAGCCTCAACCATAATAATTATATTGTAAGTAGTATTCCACATCATCACTTGTTTCTCATCACAATTCCTAATGACATCATCCACATAGAATTCATGTTCATATCCCTTCAATTTTTGTGAAATCTTGGCATCATAAATAAAATGTTCAAGGTCGAACTTTTCCCTCTTATTCCCTAATGGAAAGCCATAATAATTTATCTTATTGTTAACTAATTCATATCATGTATCAGAAATGATGGTGAAGTTACTGAAGCATAGAGTAGAAGGAATTAAATTTTTTCTTCCATAGCTTTTTAGGTGCATGAAGGCTGAGTAAGCCATTTTCCTTACAATCTCAAGGTATACATATACTTTGATCATGGTATGGTGTAGGAGCACCTATGGGTCCAATGGACCTAGTTTGTTTTGGTTTGTGATTTTGTTTGGTATTTTTGTTTATGTGATGTAATAAGGTCTAAAGGACCATTTGTGATTGATTTGAAACAAGTTGTAAGGCATTTTTGCCATTTTTTCTTGTTGTAGGCAATCAGGACCTAGTTGATCAAATGAGGTCAAAACCATCCACAAGTGTGGGTAAGGGATGAAAATAATTTATTTCATGTTTGTAAGAATATTTAGGAAAGTTTTTATTGATTCAAGTAGCTTTGGAGTCATAGATTTAAAAATGTAAAAGATGTAAAAGGTCTAAAAATGCCTAATTGTCATAACAAGGTGTAAAAAAGGGCCTAATTGTCTTCCAACATTCAACTAATTCAAAAATTAGTTGGAGATAGTTGGCAAGGGCATGGGAAGACTATTTAAACCTCCCATGAGGTCGAGAGGAGGCTGTTGGAGGATTTTGGAGACTTTTGAATCAATAAAACACATAAATTTCTGAGAAAAGCCACCTTTTTCACTATTTTTCATGTTGTACAACCTAGTACAATACTTGTACAGGTTAGTGGATGTTATGGTTGGATAGGGAAATTAATTAACTTTCTATTGCACTTGGTTTGGGTTCGTTTCATCAAGAATTAAGGAAGATACACCCATTTTAGTGTTGATAGGTCTGAAAACCCTCATAACAAGGGTTTCTGCAATAAAATGTAGATAACTCCATTCTCCATCATGAGGAAATTTCAGCTCTTGGTGGAAATGGAGGTTTGTAAACCATATTTTCATTTGGTAGAGGTCTCATCTTAGGGCTTTCAGGTGTTTGGAAGGATGTGTGTATGTTGAGCCTGGCATTCTTGTATGCGACAAGTTGAATCTGTCTTTTTGGTTAAAAGCAATTGACTATCCTCCTGACAGTGTTGACTAGTCCCAATAGGTCTGAGTGGAAGTCTGGTGGAATATGCCATTACCAAGCATGGTATCTATATTTAAGCTATTATGAGAGCATTTTGAATATGTACAAGTTAGTTTTGTCTATGTTGGGATGATAATATTGTAAGTTCCTTGATTAGGCCTTTGGAAGCCTAGGGACAAGCCTAATAGGATGAATGATTGAAAGGTGACCCATATTTGAGAGAAGTTGTGCCTCCTAAGTCTGATAACCCACCATTGCCTCTGCATTATAGTACAATCCTCAATGCATACGAATCCCCCCAATTGTGGCTTACCTTTCCTTCAAGGTTTTTCTCTTTTGGCCTGAGGAATCTCTGTATCTCTAGGGATAGATTGTAATCACATCTATGGCCAAGTAACTTACATAGAGGTTTCACAAAATTTTATTCAAATTATAAATAGTGGGATCTCCCACAACTACTATCCCATATGGGAATCCACATATGCACTAGTTTATAATTCTCATCATTATCTAAATCATTGATTCTCAACTCTTCTCCCCATATTCTCATTACCTTCCCTTCATATAATATCATGTGCATAAGAAGTGAATAATTCTTGAAGTTGATGGCATCACTATTGTTCTTAATGGCAGAAAGAGAAATATGAACGACCTTGGATAAATATTCTGCATAATTGTAGGGCCTGGCATCTTGGCTTTGGATATCTACAGCTAGAACCATGGGGGATATAGTCATTTTGGCAAGGGCATCAATTCCTCATACTTCAACAATTGAATAGTTGGTGTATTGGTAATACTCTTCAAATGAATCCATAGGGAATGGGGGCCTTTCATCGCTAGAAAATCTTCTAGGTTGATTTCATGGACCTTTAGGTCTGTGCAGAGGTAGCTTCCACCTCTTATAGCTTGTATCCATAGTCTGGTATTCTTCTAGAAAATTCCTTATCCGTAATTTTGTTTTCTGGGATGTATCTAATTGAAAAACCATACAAATGTAATCTTGTGTTATAATAATAAATTGTGATCCATCGTGAGAGTGGATTTCTCATGTTTTAGGATTGTAGTTTCTAGCTAGTGCTTTAATTAGATCTACATTAACAAAGACATTAGGCATCACAAGCTTCGCCAGATTCAAGTTCCATGGACTCAAGACTAGCCTACGCCTATAATTCTTTTTGTAATGATATATAAACAAGTCATAACCCCTATGTGGAGTCCACACATCTCCTAAATTTTTGTGTCTATCTTCCAATGTTTCACATGATGGGTTTAATTAAGTTGTTCTTCTCAACTTTGGCACAAACCTGAGACACTTATCTATTAATTCTTGGTTTAATTGCCTAGCCTCCATTTTCTACCTTTTCGCTTTTGGTTTCTTAGGGGTTTTATCAATTTTAAACCCTACTGGTACTGTACTTCAAAAAAAAAAAAAACATGTTCAACTGAGCCAAGAGCACTTATTTGAATGAAGGGTACAATTTTTGAGCTTCTTATCATCACCTAACTCCACCTCCTCAATATCCAGTCCTCAATTAATGTAAATTCTAATTTCTCAAGAGTTAGATATATCAAGATTTGGCAAGCTTGAACCAGCTCCAGTTCATAAATGGTGTTTGCACCACCTTTCCATTCAATTTGCAACATTAATGGCAGTTGTCTCTTCGATGACCTGATTAGTCATATCAGATGGTTGAGACATTATTTCATAATGTTGAAGAGGCATTTGAGTTTCTCTCTTCAATCCTACAAGGTCTCCTTGATGGATACATTTCACATTCTTTCCCTTTTGAATTTTTGACATATGAATATCGATGAGACTAGTGAGCATCTCTCTCTGATAAGCTCATGTCTCCTTGACATACCTATGTTCATATTTTCAGCAATATCTCTTCACATAACCCCTTTTATACTATTTAAAATGTCAAAGAGGCCCATGGTTATATCTCTTTGATGTCCTTTAGTCTAATCAACAGTGTACATTTGTAGCTACACCAGAATGTTGATGAGACTTTCGATAATTTCTGCCTGATACTCCTTTGTCTCTTCAATTTGTCATTGTTAGAAAGTCAAAGAGACTTTTATCAATGTTTGTTTGATGCCTTGATGTCTCTCTGACATTTTGTTCTCACTTGCTCTTATAGTCTCAAAGAGACTTCTTCATTTCTCCCTCTAATATACTGATGTCTCTTTGATATTGTCATTTGTCTGACCTTGTTCTTGCTAGTAATTTACCATTTATTTTACATTAATCTCTTGATGTCTGAGAGATGTTTTCTTTGTTTCTTGAATGTAAAATAATTCCATATTCTTAGATTATTTCTATCACTGTATCTTTTTGATGAGACATGTTAGTTTTTCTCTTCGATGCATTCAAGTCTCCTTAATGTATTTCTCTTTGGGTTTCCAAGGAGAAATTTGAGGATGTCTCTTTGAAGTGTGAGAATCTCCTCCTCGATATCTTCATTAGCCTTCTATCTTCTTTGTTGGGGAGACATTGGTGCAACTCTCTTCAATGTGGTATTGTCTTGGTGACATACCTTGTGCTACTGAGGAAGTACTTTAAGAAAGGGATTTATTTTAAAGTGATTATGAGAGACTTTATTTTATGAGCTATGAACATGAGGGAATTTTACATTAATATTAAAATACAGTAAAAAATCAAGGATAATGGGTTTTATGATGGAGATGGAATGAAAAAGATATGTGAAAACCAAGGTGGAAATTTTAGCTCGAACAGTGGCTTCGATTGGGGATGAATGAACGTGAGGTCATTGTAAGAATCCATAAATGATCTCTAGGAGGAAAACCATGGGTGAATATGATTAAATGGGATGGGGGGGAATGAGAACCTAAAACTACTATGCATGGAATATTATACTTTTAAGAAAAGAACTGTTTCAAGAATTATTCATGGACTAGAAATTCCTGATCTTCTCTGACATATTTTGAAGATTGTAACAATCTTCAAAACCTTTTCCTATAACAAAAAATGGTCCTATCCAAATAGCTTCAAACTTCCCATGTTTACCATTATCTTGACACCTGACATTCCATAATAGGAACATTTCATTCACCTCAAACTTTCTATATTTCGCCCTTTTGTCAAACAAGTACTTCATTTGTGACTGCATTTTTGTGCTATGCTCCTCGGCCAAGCTCCTAATTTCATCCAGTTCTACTAGTTGCTCCATCCTATCTTCCATGGGTTCAAGGATATCTAAGTCCCCTTGGAGCATGAATTTATATAGTAGCAAAAGTTTTTGCATGGGAATCCTTGCTTGTGTCCCATAGACCAATTCAAAAGGTGATTTTCCAATTGATTTCTTCACTATGATTCTATCTGCTCAGACCGCCATCCTTAATTTAGAATCCCAATCCTTTTTTTTCTTATCCAACATCATATTAATCATTTTTTGGATACTCTTTTTGTTTGATTCAACCTACTCGTTTGCTTGTGGATGATATGGAGATGCATATAGAAATTTTATGCCATATGTTTCACATAATTTTTTTAACTCTTCTGATTTCAAGCACATACCATTGTCTGTGATTATCCTTATAGGTGTTCCAAACCTTGTGATGATGTTCTCCATCAAAAAATTTATCACTAATTTACTAGTGGCCTACTTTGTAGGGATGGCTTCTATCCATTTTGTAAAGTAGTCAGTTGCCACTAGTATATATCTCTGACCTCCACTAGACTTTTCTAGTATTTCTCAAATAAAATCAATCCCCCACTAATGAAATGGAGCTTCAATTTTCATTGGTCTAAGTGGAAGTTCTCTTTGGTATTTTATTTTTCCAAAAAAAATTTGATAAGCTTCACACTTTCATACATAAGCGACTCTTCCTGGCACAATTTTAGGTAGTAGATATGGAGTTGCCTCAAATCCATATACTTTGATCACGGTACAATCCTCATATGCATACCAATCCCCCAAATTGTGGCTTATCTTTCCTTTAGTATTTTTCTCTTTTGGCCTGATGAATCTCTATATCTCTAGGGATATATTGTAATCACATATGTGGCAAAGTAACTTATGTAGAGGTTTGACAAAATATTCTTCAAAGTATAAATAGTGGGATCTCCTAGATCTACTATCCCATATGGATGTCCACATCTGCATTGGTCTATAATTCTCATCATTATCTAAATCCTTGATTCTAAACTCTTCTCTGCATATTCTCATTACCTGGCCTTCATATAATATCGCATGCATAAGTAGTGAATAATGCTTGAAGTTGATGTTATCAATATTGTTCTCAATTGCAACAAGAGCAGTATTAATGACCTCAGATAAAAATTATGCATAATACTAGGGCCTGACATCTTGGCTTTGGATATCTAAAACCAAAACCATGGGGGCTATAGTCATGTTGGTAGGGGAATCAATTCCTAGTACTTGGACAACTAAATAGTAGGTGTATTGGTAATACTCTTCAAATGAATCCACAAGGAATGGGGGCTTTTCATCACTAGAAAATCTTCTAGGTTGATTTCCTAGACCTTTAGGTCTATGTAGAGGTAACTTCCACCTCTTATAGCTTGTATCCATAGTCTAGTATTCTTCTAGTAAATCCCTTATCTATAATTTTTTTCAGGGATGTATCTAACTAAAAAACCATACAAATGTAATCTCATGTTATAATAATAAATTGTGATTCATCGTGAGAGTGGATTTCCTGTATTTTAGGATTGTAGTTTCTAGCTAGTGCTTTAATTAGTTATATGTTAACAAAGACATTAGGCATCACAAGCTTCACTAGATTCAAGTTCCATGGATTCGAGACTAGCCTATGTCTATATTTATTTCTATAATGATATATAAAAAAGTCATAACCCCTATGAGAAGTCCACACATCTCCTATAGTTTTGTGTCTATCTTCCAATATTTCACATGATAGGTTTAATTAAGTTGTTCTTCTTGACTTTGGCCCAGACTCGGGACACTGATCTATTAAGTCTTGGTTTAATGGCCTAGCCTCCATTTTCTACCTTTTAACTTTTGGTTTCTCAAAGGTTTCATCCATTTTAAACCATACTTGTATTGTACTTCAATAATTTTTTTGAAAAGCACGTTCAACTGAGCCAAGAGCACTTACTTTAATGAACATTGTGATTTCTGAGCTGCTCGTTGTTGCCTAACTCCAACTCCTTGATATTCAATCCTCATTTTTTGGTAATTCTTATTTCTCAAGAGTTAGATATATTGAGATTTGGCATGATTGAACTAGCTCTGATTCACAAATGGTGCTCGCACCACCTTGCTAATCAATTTGCAACATTAATGGTAGTTGTCTCTTTAATGACCTTATTAGTCATATCAACCAAGTGAGACATTATTTCATAATGTTAAAAAGACATTTGAGTTTCTCTCTTTGATCCCGTAAGGTCTTCTCGATGGCTAAATTTCACATTCTTCCCCTGTTAAATTTTTGACATATGAATATCGATGAGATTGTTGATCATCTCTCTCTGATAAGCTCATGTCTCATTGACATACCTGTGTTCATATTTTCAGCAACATTTCTTCAAATAACCCCTTTCATAGTTTTTAAAATTTTGAAGAGACCCATGGTTATCTCTCTTTGATGCCCTTTAGTCTCATCAATAGTGTATATTCATAGCTATGCCAAAATGTCGATGAGACTTTCAATATTGTATGCCCGATACTCCTTTGTCTCTTCAATATGTCATTGTTAAAATGTCGAAGAGACTTTTATCAAAGTCTATTTGATGTCTTCATTTCTCTCAGACATTTTGTTCTCACTTTCTCTTATAGTGTCGAAGAGACTTCTTCATTTCTCCCTCTGACATACTAATGTCTCTTTGATATTTCCATTTGTCTGACCCTATTCTTGCTAGTAATTTACCATTTATTTTATATTAATCTTTTGATGTCTGAAAGATTTTTTTTTATTTCTTGAATGTAAAATAATTTTGTATTCTTATAGTATCATTGTCATTGTATGTTGTCCTAGTGAGACATGTTAATTTTTCTCTTTCATGCATCCAAGTCTCCTTGATGTATTTCCCTTTGGGTTTTCAGGGAGACATTTGAGGATGTCTCTTCGAAGCATGAGAGTCTCCTTGATAGTTTCATCAACCTTCTATTGACTTTGTCAAGGAGAAATTGGTGCAACTCTCTTTGATGTGGTACTATCTTGGCAACATACCTTGTGTTTCCAATTAAGTACTATAAAGAAGGGATTTATTTTAAGGTGATAATGAGAGGCTTTGTTTTATGAGCTATGAACATGAGGTTATTTTATATTAATATTCAAATATAGTAAAAAATAAAGGATAATGGATTTTATGATGGAGGTGGAATGAAAAAGATATGTGAAAACCAAGGTGGAAATTTTAGCTCCAACAGGTGGATCATAGACTTGTTGGATCTTTTGAATAAATCATCAAAATCAATGGTCAAATCCTCTTGTTTCTTCTATCTTCTCTCTGTGCTAACCTGTTATCATGATAATCAACAAAAACATCATCAATGTATCCATCCTACATCCACAAATCATTAGCATACATACATCTGGCATAATCATAGCATATCATACAACATCCCTCTTGCATCATCATTATCATTTAAGTTGTGAAAAATAATATAGATTTGTTATTTTAACCATGTTAAATCGTTGCATCACATATCATAAAACATGCATCACATTATCATATCAAAAAGCATAAACATCTACATTATCCATCCGTACATCCACATGCATACATCATCACATGATAAAAATGCATAGAAAATACATAAAAACAAGTGCATCCATAAGCATTTTCATACATAATCATAGTATAACATTTGTACCTCATATCATTTATCCCACAACATGTCATGAAAAGATGTTGAAAAGGAAGTACATCCATCTATTACATTGCATTCCATCGCATATCACATACCATCGCATATCACATAAGTACATCCATACAGGATAAAAATATAAGCATTTCACATCATCATATCAAGTGCACCCATACATTCATAAGCATAAAATAAAGTGAAGACCTCACATCACATCGAATCCGTATCCATATCATATATATCAAAAAATAATTATAATGGTACAATATCTAAAATTAGTGTATGTATATCGATCATAAATACAACATCCACAAGGCTATCAAAAAGGATCTCATGAATGTATATCTGTATAAAATAATTGGGCAACAATTAAAAAGTGTCTATACAATCGACCTAGCCTTGATGGTTGCTCCCATCTCCAACCTATCTCTCTGGCTGATCGTCTACTCTAGGGTGTGCCCCACTCCTCTGAGAATAATCCAGCTATTTGAGTACTTGTGGGACATCCCTATGCTAGTACATCCTATAGTAGGCTACCTTAGTAATAACCTTTCTATATAACCTAGCAAACATTGTTCGCCCTAAGCTACAACTATCATCATTTCAATTTGTTGATGTCAACCAACCTCTTGAGCTAGCTGCATCTTTGCAATATATTTGTTGCATTCCCTGGTCTCTCTCAGTCATAATCATCAAAACCTATTGGCAAGCCTGATCCCTCTCACTTGTAATGGTCTGAGCCTTCCGTTTTAGCTGGTGAATCTATAAATCTTGATGGTCTAGCCTTGTTTGTGGCTGTTGATCTATTGGTGGTGCCCCTAGAATCTACCCATCTTGGCCATCTTGGCCATCCTATCCTTTGCCTCTACCTCTTCCTCTGCCTACACCCCACCCTCATGGTCTCCCTCGTGGTCTCCCTTATGGAGGAGCACTTGCTAGATCTATCAATCAACGAGGAGATTTGAATCATTGATCATATGCAAGTGTCATATGAGCGTCTGCCTATCCTTGATCATATGCCCATGGCTAAGCAACCAACTACTAAAAGCCCTCAACCACCTTAGGGGCCAAAATTGTAGGTCCCCATATGGGTATCTCTCATGCTAATTTGGAAAAGATGGCTTTGTACGCATCATTTGGCCTATCCTACCTCTCTCTAAATTGTCAGGCCACCCTATCTAGTAGGTATCTCTCTATAATCATATTCTCTCAACCCTACATGTATTAGGTATGTTAGGTGAAGAAAAGCTACTAAACATCATCGTACCACATTGGCATCTAAAGCCAAGGTCACCATCTAAAGACTGTCATATCGTCAAGCACCCTACACTAGTAAGGAATCCCAAGCTACCCAGTGTGCTATAAAGTAATGGAACCTCTGTATCACTAAACCACAGGGTCATCTAGCTCTACATCACCCATTTGAATGATTAGTTGAAGCACAATGATGTGGTCCCAAGCCCAAATGTGTAGCAAGGTAACCCCTATGTCAATCACTCTACCATCATCGTATACAAAATCATGCATATCATGATACAATGAGGCCAACATGACTAGAACCCATGCAAATAGTGTTCTCTTGTAGAGCATCTTGTGCCACATCAAGCCCCATCCTAGGTGGAATCCTCTACTCTATCGGTTAGGAGCAACCAAACATGACATGATCATGACAATGATCAATTTGAAAGTGGGCACTCGACCTCTGTACATCTCGGGGTTGATTTGTGAAGTCACTAGAATGATGTCCTCCAACGCCATCACCTTGTGGAAGGCATCATAACCGGCATTAGAGTTGTAAATCACATGCTCGCCATGTATCACCAAACACAATATCCACCATACATCCTCTATAGTCACTATCACCTCACCTGTGGGAAGGTGAAACGATGAATTCTCAGTGTTCCATCGCTTGCATAGTGCAGTCATCATAGCCAAGTATGTCCAAATGATGGGTATGTACATGATATACCATAGACCAATCTCCCTAAGGTGCTCCTATCACAACTTGGATAAATCACCAAGTCTCTCCAAAACCATGGGTCGATGCTCACAAGACATCAAAGGTGGAATGACCTCTTGCACCCATGAAGCGTATGACATCAAAATTTAAAAAAAAGGACTAAGTTTGGAATATTTAGCTCCAAAATTACAATAGTGCCGCTATAATACAAATTTCAAACTACGATGACCGAGACATTAAAATTGCAAATCATAAATTGCGTCACTAGAAACATGTGTGTCATGATTTAAACTTTGGAAACCCTAACCTTAATTTTCAAATCAAAAAGTGCATCACCAGAAACATATGTATCGTGATCTAGAAAGAGAAACCCTAATTATAAATTGCAAACTATGTCACAATACACATATGCATTGCTAAAATTCAATTTAGTGTCGCCAATTCTAAAATTAGCACCACTCTAGAGTGATGTGGCTAAAGTTTAAATTCTAAAACATAATAAATACATCAAAAATTCAAATTTCAAAATCAAGTTTTGAATCACATACCGGTGGTCTTGTGCTTGGAAGCTTCTAGTTCTTTCGAACTCAATCAAAAATGTGTTGTAGGAGCACACATCATGCCATCTCATTAGAGGGTTAGAGCTCAATTTGCAAGAATTCCTTAAGGTGTGAATGCACAAATGAATTGAAATTGACCCTTCCTCACCTATTTATGCATCAAAATTAGGGTTTTTTTCCCTAATTTAACATTAAAGCTAGGGTTTATCATCATTTTCACCAATTTTTCCAAGTTGGAGCTTATTTTGCATAATTTTTGTGTTTTTAACATATTTCTTGCATCCCAGAGCCATTTTGGACCCCTGGGGCAGGTTTTCACCTTTGTCGAGAAATCAACCCAAATTTCCAAATTTCCACAAGATTTCTCAAGGGGGTAGGGAATCAGCATTATCCTTTCATTGGGGCATCTAAAAAATTAGAATTTTTTTATTTTTTTATTTAAGCAGTAGTTTTAAATCTGAAGAGCATCAGTCTTTCAACCAAAGCAATAGTTGCCTCACTTCAAAGAGGGGCAAAATGTAGACACTAAAAAATGTTCTAAATGATATCATACACTTGAATTAGGTATATTGACATCATTTCCTCTTGGAACCCATCCTCTTTCACTTAATTGATTCAATTAGCCTAGCTATTTAATTAATTATGTCATTTTCATCTATTAACCTAATTCACTTAATCAGTTAAATTCCCCCCTTTTCATGCTAACATTTCATCTCATTAAAATTAAATAAATCAAACCATTTAATTTAATTCTCTAAATCTTCTTCTTTAATTAAATAACCCTAAGTTATTTAATTAAATTTCATTTCATCTTTCCTCCTTTCATTAAATCATTTCATTTAATGAATACCATTTTATTCTTCTAATTCCCCTAATTGCATGATTAAACCCTTGTTTAATTATCAATTATCTAATTAATCTAATTTTCCCCCACTTGCAAGGGAATATTCCTCCTTTGCACATTCCTCCAAAAGGGAAATATTCCCATGGAATATTACCTTCTCTTTTGCACAATTAAACTTTGTTTTAATTTGAAAAATATCATTCTCCCTCCCCAATGAGAATATTGCAAAGAATATTCTCTCTCCTCCAATCATTTGAAAAAGGGAATATTCTCACTTAGTTTCATATGCAAGTTAACTTGTGACTTCTTGTGAAAGTTAACTTTTGACCTCTTATATAGGTCAAAAGTGTGCTTGTTTGGAAGGAATGATAACCCTTGATTAAATCTCATCTTGCATTCTCATCCATTGATGAGAATCCTTGATCCATGCCTCCAATTTCCTCCATCCTTGATAATTGATTAGATTTTTCAATCTCAACCCTCCATTTCTCATTTGCTTTCCTATAAATAAAGCACTATTTGGAGACAAATGGACTCATCTTTTAGAGAAAACTCATGTTATTAAAGTCACTCACACTCACACTCATACTTTGTACACATTTAGCATATCTTAGTTTAAATTAGTTGCATAATATCTTAGCTTCCATAATGCATCCATTTAGCTAATTAGATAATTAGGGTTTGAGTCTTCTTAGTTTAAATCTCATTTAGATTAGCTTAGAAATTAGATATCTACATATTTTAGCACAAAATCATGGTAGATTAACTCTTGCATCATACTCATTTTAGCATAAATCATGTTTTCAATCACATCTCACAACTGTTTCATCGATTCTCTTCAATAAAGTTGATTGAAACAAGCTCACTGATCATGGGATTAGGAAAGGTTCATCATTCCACATCAACACAACACCACTCCCAAAATGGGATAAGTTTCAAATGGGTTAGAATGGACATTTTAAATGTTTTTTATAATTTAGAATGCTTTTAATGAATTTTTATTTTAACTTCAATTCAATTAATCCTATTTAGATTGAGTATTAGTGGCATCGTTATGCTTCGATTCTTCATGGATCAAGTGTAATTAGCTCATACTAACATCCTCAGTCGCACTATCATTCACACACATCTTCAAGTGTTTGAGTGAAATGTGAAGGAATTCTTTTTTGCATTGATATTGTTCTTCTCTCGGTAACAAATTTATTCTATCGTCTTTGTAAATATGTGAAAGTGAGCCCTCTGGGTGGTTAACCCTTGTTGGACTATGAGTCCTGATCTAGATAATGATTCTTGTTTTGGTAGTGAGCCTTTGTAATCATTTTTTATATTCTCTATATTGTGAGCTAATCCTCACCATAGTTTTTCCCTTAGTGGGTTTTCCATGTGAATCTAGTGTTATTGTGTGTGTTTCAGTTTCTACTTTTGCACTTAATGTTTAATCATATTAGCAGAGTAGAGGATTTGTGATTGATCTAGTTTTTGGTGGAAGTTTCTAAATTTTTAATTTGTTATAGCTAATTCACCCCCCTCTCAATTGTCTTGTTCAACATTCATAAGTATGCAAACTCCTACCCAAAACTGTGAAACAATTAAAATAGTCATTGCTTCAGTTTTACATTTCTTCTCCTCAGCTAATGGAAAGGATTTGATTAGCCTTGATGATAATACTAAAAACATGAAAGAATATTAAAATGCCACTCATTATATTGCATCTGATAGTACTAAAATTCCCAAGAGCCTAACGATTCATGTGATGCATCTACTGATGGTATTGATCCAATTCCATCCATAGTTGTTAAGGATCTTATCCTCTCTGTACAAATTAGTGGATGTGATGTAGCAGGGAAGCCTGGGAAGATTCCTTCATACATTGTTGTAACTCATCAAGGAAACACTATAAGATAGGGGTTGACAAGTTGATCTTCCTTCATGAAGGTCAGATAGTCTTACAAGGAATGACACATGAGTTTGACACGTCAAATAATCCTGTTGTTAGACAATTTGTAGTAGGGAGCTTGGATGGACCTATTCAGTACAGATAATTTTATAATAATAAGAAAAACTTATCAACTTTGTAGAACTTTTGTGAAATTTTATATACCTAGTTTATATATCTACAAAGTATAGATTGATGATGGAACTTACAACATCTACCTTGACAAGCTTGATTCATGATTATAACGAACTTGTTCAGGAACAAGAAGTTGCATTTGTATGCAACCTGGTACATGGAAGTTTTGAATCTATTCAAAAGATGGCTAGATCTTTGAACTCAATCTTAAGCTTGCTTGAGGCTATAATAGAGACAAAAGTCTATACACCTAGGATTTGTGTGCTTAGCCATGTCACAACTGGTAATGAGTATCATAAAGAAAAAGTTATGCATTATTTGCTCTAGATATGGATGGTGAATACATATTATCTTAATGGATAAGTTCTAGTCTCAAAATGTGAATTGAAAGCATTAGAGATGCGCCCCAAGTATCTCCTACCTCACCCCAAGGAGCCTAGTAGTAAACCCTAAAATCCATGCAGTGTTGCAACAAAAAATTCATCGAAGAGAAAATAAATATCATAGTGAGTGATGTTTTACTCCCTCTAATATTTTGATGGAAGAAAAGAAATACGATTGACTTAAGAAATTTATCAAGGAGAAAGACGAGTATCAGAGTGAAATAATTTCAATTCCATTTTAAATCTCGAAAACAGTGAAGAAGCATAGATGGGGAATTCATTAAGGAGAAGTGTGAAGATCAGAGTGATTGATTTCTTAGTCCCTTCCATATAGAAAAATGGAAAGGGTGGTAGATAAATCATGGTGGAAGGATAAAACAAAGTTTTATGAACTCATTCCAAAACTTTAATACTAGTATGACACCCGCATTGAAAATAAAATATTATTACAATCATATGTGATAAATATTTTAAACAAAATTTATTGAAACCACCACATTCTTTTGGGGGAAATGTAGGTTTTATTGTTGATGAAAATATTTTCACTAGGAAATGAGATATTTTCACTAAGGGAATCAAGAAAATATAAAATCATGGAGTGGATAATTATTTTTACCCAAATATTAGTTTATTACATCAAGTGAAATCGCCAGCAAAGGAAGGATTATAATAATAATTAAAATTACTTTCACAGAGTGCAAAGATTAAGGAGATTAAAATTTAAAAAAAATAGTCTATTGAAGATAATTAATTAAATGAAGAGTTGCACTAGACAGACGTGTAAAGTATCATAACCCTTGAAAATA
>VDFB02054555.1:0-66629 GCA_007258455.2 Sequoia sempervirens
GATCCTTGTTTTTGTTTCATCTCAAAATTTTGAGTGTAACTATCCTCAATTTCACGTCCAAGGTCAACATTTCCTGATTTTAGAGAAAAAGTGGCCACTTAAGCCCCCTTTTTGGGAACCATCTTGGTGCACTTAGCAAAATTAATGACCAAACATTTATTAGGTCCTAAAGTTTTATATCAAGTCCCATTCGCCATGGGCTAATGGGTCCTCTTTAGGTGCCTAAAACTCAACTTAAGACATGTTTTTGGCTACATTTCATAGTCTCAAAATCAAATTTCAAGTGTCATATTTGTGGATTTAATAAATGGGAAATTAGAAAGGAAGCCTATAAAACTAAGTCTCAAATTCATTTTACACTAGCAAGGAAGATAAATTCATATGAGATCACAAGTATTCACATTCAAGAGAAAGGAGAAGTTAATAAAGCATTCAAAAGTGAAGTCTTGGAGAAGCATTCTATTTGTTTTTTTAGGTCTTCGAGCTGATTTTTTCAACAAGATCAAGCATTGTCAAAGATTGATGATAGATTCTTATAGAGGATCATGATAGATTCTAGGTTTTGGGAAATGCACCAAGCCTAATGACCTTTTTCCTATGTGGTTCCATCTTCTATTACCATTCTACTTTTTGCCTAAAAGAAGGTATATTCAGTTTTGTGACTTATTAGTGTGATTTGAAATCTCCCAAAGTAGGTCTTCATCATTTTTCATGTTTAAGGAATCTTATTCTATCACACTTGAATAGATTTTATTTGTATTTTAAGCTCTCTTAATCTTATACACACTTAAAGTTAGGGTTTGCACATAAATTTTATGTTTCAGATCTATATTTTCATTACTTGGTTTTCTTGCCAAACTTCGGGTTTGACCGAGGAAAACCCCTATCAACCATCAAACAACAATTTTTTTTGTAGATTTATCACCAGTTCATATCTAGGAGTAAGGGTTCAAATTTACAGGGAAGAAGTGCAAGTTTCAGATTTAGATATAAGGTTCAAAATTTTCTAGAAAAGTAGACCTAGATCCATTTTCCCATGCGAAAATGAGTCCCAAGTAGGCTTGTAGAAACACCATTTTATGATAGGTACACAATATTTATCTTTCCAAGATTTTCTATAAAGTTTGTTGCTTCTCTCAGCTGTATGTTTAATCTACTAGATCCAGGTGATATTTAGAGTTGATCTACTATTTTTAGTTTTTCTCCCCAAATCCCTATTGTACCTTGACTACCATCCTCCACACAGAAAGGAAATCTGAAGATTACCACTTTAACTTGATTCACCTAAGGGTTTGTAAGTTAATTCTTTGTGTAGGTCTCATTTCCTAATGAAATTAGAGAAGTAGGACCCATTTTCCCTCTTTCAATCCACTTTTCCATTTCGAGAAACTCTACTTTTCATATGTTTCATTTTAGTGAACTTGACATGACACAACAAAATTCTAAAAATTAGAGTCATCTTAACCCTAGATTTTAGTTTTGCAGTAGATTGGATTAGGTTTGCATTAGTTACATTAAATTTCTAGGGTTCTTTAATTTTTCATTAGTGAAAATTGCATTTATAGTTAGGTTTGCATGTTTGCATCACTTAAAATCATCAAAAATAAAAAAAAGTGCATTAGGTCCACATTTATCTTGCATTGTACTTACACCAATATCATCATTCAATCATCTAAATGTATATTTAGATTCAAATTGCATAATAAAATAAGTCACGTAGTTCATCATTTGATCTTAGTTAAACTTGCATTTAACTACATTAATCTACAAAAATCTATTACAGAGTCCCTTATTACAAATCAAAAAAATCACATAAGATAAACTCATATTTACAAAATTTAATTTTAAAAAATGTTGAGCAAGGGCCTATTCACCCATAGGTGAATGAGTCCCTATACAGACCTTTTTGAAAAAATTTTGAGTGCTTTTTAGTCTATATTCTAAATTTTTTTACTATTTTTAGATATGAGATTTGGTTTTCTAAAACAGTTTGTTAGTGAATTCAAAGTATTGGTCATTTGGTTAGATTTTGCAACATTCTAGAAAGTGTTTCTTGCATATTTCAATTAAACATAGCGTTAGAATTCTATACTTTTCTTTCATTTTCACAATCATTGCATCATTAGATAGATTAGTTTACATTTCACAATCATTAGAAAACAAAAATAAAAAACCAAAAACATCAAAAGAAACAAACAAAACAAGAACAAATTTATGAAACTCTTGGAGAAATCATAGTTATTTGACCATGTCAAATCTTCTTTCCAAGTTAACATATCCTTCAAGCACTTTAGTAGTGATTATTTTGGCATGTTAGATGAAGCCTTTGAGGATTTCATCTTATGAGACTCATCCATGATGGCTTGCAATAATAACCGTAAAAAAGAGACATTAATGTACCTCAACTTATCCTTTACCCACCCTCACACCAACCTCAAGTTCAAAGGAAACCTATGCTTATCTTAGAACCACTTAAAACCAAATGATTAGCTCTAAGATATATCTTAAACTTTACAAGGAAAATTGATAGTAACAATGTTTCGCAGCAATCGAGTTACAATACCATTGCTCACACATATAATACAAGGAATAATAGGCAACCACAACCCACTCTAGTCTCATTACCATTACCTCAACCTATCTTTCCTTGTGCTCCTCTTTTACATTTACACAATGGAAAGGAGTATGATCTTGTTGAACATATTAAGAATTCTTTGGCTAAGATATCCTTATGGGACCTTATTCAAGCCTCACCTTATTATCATAGTATGCTTCAAACAACCTTACAAAAGGTTGTGGTTCCTCCTAATAAAAATCCAAATGAGGTGTTAGCCCTAGTTCAAGAAATGAATGCAGTTAATATAGAAATTTTCTTCACCAAAACAAGTTACCCTCCTTGGAAGTTCAAAAACAATATGAAGCCTTCAAGATAGTAGCCATTATTAATCAGTTTTGAGTGGAAAGAACCCTTATTGACAATGGATCAACCCATAATATGTGTAGCATAAACCTCTTGAATAATATTGGGATGGATAAGAGGAAGATTGAACCTAATTCTTTGTTTATTCATGGTGGAATCTCTTAAAATGGGGACTAGATGCTTTACTATGACTTAGAAGCTAGAGAACACCCACTTTCAAGCTATTCCATTCAAGGATAACCCTAGAGATCTCAATGCAAAGGAGAAAGAGATCTTGCAATAGGGCTATCCTAGAGGCTGATTGTAAACTAATGAGTTCACCACTGAGTAAGAAGTTGGAAATACAAATGCAATGGAAGATGTAATACTAAACCCTAATATGATGTAATGACTTACAAAATGGCCTAGAAAAGTAAATGAAATAAAAAAACAAGTTGTAAGAAGAAATGGATGCACCTGGGAATCTAAAGATGACTGGAAGGAGGTCTGAAATGCTAGAAATTCTATCTTCAATGTTGAGTGGGACTCAGTTGCCAATCTCAGTAAATCAGTTCAAAATCTAGGTTTTTATGCAGGAATAGGAATCTAGAAAATGGTTATCTAAATCTGTAAAAATATGAATTTTGACCAAAATTGGGACTCATTAGCTAGAAGTGGCGAATTAGTCTAGTTATGATTTTCTAAAACTTCAAGATTTGAATCTTCTCTCCTCAGTCTACTCAACCTACTTCTTCAAGTTTCTAGATCTAAATCTCTGTAAATTAACTTGCAGGTGTTTTCCAATGCTTGATGACAATTTTGACAACTTTAGACACTTTGAGAATTTTCTCCAATCTTTCTCTTCAATGTGTCTTCAACCTAGATCTACAAATGACACACAAAAGAGAGGTAAAAATGTTTTTTTGTTAGTGGCTAGGGGTTTACCTTGGTCAAAGCTCATTTTGGTAATCAAACCTTGAAATATAATGAAATAGGAATGGAGAATGATGAATGAACAAGATGGGATGTTGAAACTCGCCAAACTCTATCAATAAGATGCTACAAACATGTATGAGATGGATCCAATGCATGTGGATTTTGACTCTTGCTTCAAGGTGATAGATCTTAAATGAAATGATGGCTTGAATAATAAAACCCTACATCACAATTGTTAGCTCCAAAAT
Organism: Sequoia sempervirens; assembly: GCA_007258455.2. Taxonomy (NCBI): domain Eukaryota; kingdom Viridiplantae; phylum Streptophyta; class Pinopsida; order Cupressales; family Cupressaceae; genus Sequoia; species Sequoia sempervirens. The sequence continues at coordinate 4,084 of VDFB02054555.1, forward strand.
AACATGATGCATGAATTCCTTGACATGATACTTGATGCTTGAATAATTCTCTAAAACGCTTGATAATCCTCCCTTGAATGCTCTTGAATGATCTTATGTACTCAAATTTACTAAGGATGAATACTTGAATGCTTGGGGTGAAAATGAGTGAAAAAAACTTGTATTTATACTCAATTATCAAAAAATTCTCAAAATTAAAACACTACAAGCCAACATCAGATCTAGGAGGATAAAATCCCACCAAGAATTTGAATTAATTTTTATTTTGGGCCATATGGGACTCATTCACCTATTAGCTCTCAAAAACACATGAAAAATACCTCAAGAGGTTGCCAAAATCTTGGTATGTTTTAGGGTAACAGACAAAGCCAAATGGTTTGAACCTTCTTCTCTTCAAGTGCTACCAGACCTAGGTAGGTATACCTATAAGAATGAAGCAAACTTAAATGATGTGACTTGATTGATTTGATGGATCTATTATGATGGCACAAAGTGTAATAGATGAAAGCTTGCTGATTACTCTTACTCCTAGTATTGAATTTGAGTTATGGATGTTTTAATAAGGCTCTAAGAAATTCTAAGTTGTGAATAGTGTGACTGTTGTGCAGTCTTTGCACACACGCCCCACTTGGAGTGGGGACCCCCTTTTTTTGGTGTCTTTGACCTTTGATTTTATTGGATTTATCATTTTAGGGTCTTGATATGTTGGTCTTGCTGGTTTTGCCCTTGCTTTGAGGCCGGAATTGATTGAAATTGAGTTTTGGGCCAAATCCGGGTTTTCATCTAGATCCGGGATTTTCCGCCTCTAGAGGATTTTTCCGGCCCTGGCTCCTTGTCTGTCTCTGGCAGGATTCTCTGATTCTGGGTTTTTGCCTGACTTCGGGATTTTTCGGTCCTATCGGATTTTCCCGGATTCCGTCAAAGTCCCGATCCTCCTGATTTTCCCAGTTTCTGCATTTCCACGGGATCCGTGACTCCGCGCATTCTGGGATTCTCTGAACTTCTGCTTGGGGCTCAGGTTTCCGGATTTGTCAGAAGGGTCTAATCGCGCATTAATGGTTGAGGTACCTTGGTTCAGATGGGTATAAGGGCGAATTTAGGGCATTTTTTTTATTCATTCCAACTTCGATTGCTCCCTGGATTTTCTCTGGTGATTTAAAACTTTCATTTGAACTTTGAGGATTGGTCTTGGTCTGTTTGCGCGAGGATTGCTTGAGCGTGCTACCGACATCTCTTTGCTTGAACGTGTTTGCCGCTCGATTTCCTGAGCTCGATTTCTACCCGTTTGATCCATGGTATGTATTCGTTGCCCTTCCATTTTCCTGCATGGTGATTTGAGGTTTTCTTGTACTGGGCATTGTTGAATTTGGGGTCGGCCCTTGTCTTGGTTTTGGGTTTCGTATTTATTCAGTCGGGTTGATCCATATTTTTTATTGAGGCCCATCTCTCGTGCCCTATGAGTTCCGTTTGTCCATTTGCATATTTACACGTTAGACGGAATTCTGGGTCATATTGCTTGTTTGTTTTGGGCGCGGGATGTGTTACCATGCAAATTTAGGGTTTCCTTGGTGTTTCAGTTAGCGCGATGATTTGATCTTGTGTTTGAATGACTTTCGCCCCGTTTCGTGTTGGCTTCCCCGTCCCGTGAAGATTAGAGGGCTTCTGGGTAAATCTTGAACCGATATTTTTTAACCCTGAAAGCTTGCTCTGGTTTTAATGGCGGATATGTGGTTATTCGATTTAGGGCATCATCGTTTTAGCGCGAGGATCCTTCCTTTGAGCGCTTTTGAGAGTTGGAATCCTTTGCATATACGAGTCCGGTGATTGTCGTCGATTTTTGGATCATTTGAGCTCAAGTATTGAAATCTTGTGGTCGCTCCAGTTTTGGTGCACGATTTGCCGTTTTTCGGGTTTCCGAGGCTGTCGTGGAATTTCCTGGCTTCAGAATTTTCCCAGTTTCCTTTTATTCCGCAGACAGGGTTAATTTCCGATACATTTTATGCTGTCCGCGAAAGTCCGTCCCATCCGGATTTTTTCGAATCTCCTGTCTGGTTGCATTCTTTTGTATATTTCGATGATAGGATTGATGGAATGATTGTTTATACCTATTTCTTGATTGCCAATGAGTAAAATTAATGATTATCCTTTGATTTTCTGAGCGTATTAATGATTTATATGGCTAATAGTGCCTTGGCAGCAGGAATCCGTCTGGGTCGGATTTCTCCGAAATTCCGCCCCGACGGTATTTTCCCGGTTTACATGATTTCTCGGATTATTTGATTTCTCTGGATCTTGAAAGATTGGCAATTAGCAATGAATTTCAGTGGATTTTTATGATGTGTGCTAACCTTTCGGATTGACATGAACTCAATAATTGCATTCTAATGACAATTTTGGATGTGCAGGCTGAATCAAACAAAGCTACTGCTGGGAAGTCCAAAGGTGGTGCTGGGGCATCTTCAGTTTCCGAGACAGAAAGGTTAAGATTAGATATGAAAAGTTAGGTTCCAGAGAGTAGGATATCCTTCGTGTGGGCGAATGTGTCCGATACCAATGTTGGCGCATGGCGGTATGAAGAGTTTAAGCAGAGAACAACTGAGAAAGACCAGTCAGCATTGAGGCAGGGGATGATGAACTCAGGGTTGGTACATGTGGCAGGGTTCCCTCCAGCAGTCTAGTGCTACGAGCTGATTTTGGAGTGTGCTAGACAGTACGCTTCTGACACACAGATGGTAGTTAGCACTGAGGGACGAGTGTTGGCAAACTTCAGTCCAGCCTCCATTGCCCGGGCCTTCAGCATGCCGGATCTCCCCTCGGTCTGTGCCTTAAACATTGACACTGCTCGCACATATGAGAATGAGCCAGTTAAAGCTCAACAACTTATCAACTCATGGCTTGAGAAGCCCAAGTCTCACCACTCCAAATTACCCAAACAGTTGCACAGGGTGAAGTTCAGGCCGGATATCTATGACACCATCACACTGTTGAGCAGGGTGGCCAGACTTAAAACTGCCGGGGTATTGGAAAATTGGATGGTCCATGTGATCACCAAGATAGGCCAAGGAACGAATTATCACTGGGCCAGTCTAATCAGTGCAGAAATAGATAAGCAACTGAGGAATGTTTTGGAGGGAAAGAAGTTTACCATGTCCTCTTACATCGTGTATATACTAGCCATCTCCTACCCCTACAAGGGACTGACTTAGGCGGGAACCATTGGACAGGATATTATCTACGAAGTCTATCCGGAATTGCACCTCGGACACGAAGATTATAGGAGGGCCAATGATGCCTTCACCATGCACATTACCCAGACCCTTCAGAATGCGGAGCACATCAGATTGTCCGATGGGGCCAAAGGATTGATTAAGAATTACGGGGCATGGTTCATTCAGTTCCCCACCTTCACTTATCTCCGGATCGATGGATGCCCCGTTGCTCCCTACAGATTGCCCAGGTATCCCACTGACCACATTGTGCTGCTAGAGGTCGTGAGACAAATTTGTGAGTTTGATGCAGTGGTCAAGAGGGAGAAACATAAAACTGGTTTTGGAGGTGACTTTCCCCTTGGGATTGGCATGGGGGAGATGTGCCCTTCCATCCAATCAGCCCACTCTGCAGGTGAGGAATTGGCCGCCTATGGATTCTCTTTCCATTCAAAGAGAATGAATTTTGACATCACCGGGGAGGCATAGAAAAGGGCTACCCGGGAATACAGGCACAAAGAGGATTTGGAAGATTACTGGGTCAACATCAAGGATGACCTTGATGCGAGGAAGAAGAGGTATTCCCGGCTGCCTGTAGAGGTCATTAGACAGTACAATGTGAAGCTGATTCCGGACCAGTTGGAAGATGATGGAAAACTGGTCCAGGACCACGTTTATGAGCCCATCAAGGACAGGTCAGTTGCAGATATTGATTGGAATGAGCCTGAGGTGACAGCTGAGGAAGAGGAGAAAGTCACAGAGGACCCGGGGAAAACTGACACAGAAGGAATCCGGACGGACCCCGTAGCCCCGAACTGGTTAGAAAAAGAAATAGCAAAGAAGAAACAGGTGATAGTAGAGGATACTCCTCTTGACTGGGATGCAATGTTATCTCAGATCGGTAAAGGGAAGAAGAAGAAGGCTGCAAAGGTGATTTCTCGGGTAGAAAGAGATGAAGTGCATAACCGAGTAGTTCACATCGCCACCCCTGCTGCAGACAAAACAAGAGATGAGGTAACAGGCCAGGATTATAGTGTCCAAACCATCAACCTTGGGCCGGCCTCCCTAGAGCAAGACATCGAGGAATTCGAGGGGTGAAGTGATGTAATTGTGGATAGATTGAAGAAGGAGACCCAAACAAAGCGAGAACTGAAAAGAGAAAATGAAAGGCTGAGGAAGAGTTTAGAAGAGGTCATGAAGCCTCTACAATCCCTCCATCCGTCCTCCTCTGCTACTCCGGGATTTCTGCCAAAGGAGACAATCTCCGGCATTGAAAAGATGAAGGCTTCTGCACAGGCTGCCGTCGACTGGTTGATGAGTGTTCAGGCACAAGGGGATGAAGCTATCAAAGAGATCCTGTCTGTGGGCAAGGATGCAGTCCGAGGAAAGGAACTGTTAGAGAGTATCCTCTCTCAAGATAAAAATAATATTGACCTCCTGCTGCAGAAGTCAAGGATTATTCTAGGGCATGGCAAAGAACAGTTGGGCAAGGATGGAATCCTTCCCTCTGCCAGATTGGATGAACCATGGGAATGGTTCGAGGCATTGCAGATCAGGCAGGGAGGCCTGAAGAAGATACAAAGATGGAGAAAATCAATTGAGGCTGACCTCACTGCAATTTATGATGGTTGCATAGCTTTCTTTGAGGTGATGATAGGGAGGAAGAAAATAGCTCCCAAATATCTGAGCTTAGATCAATTGAAGGAATGGTGGCATGAGGTTTATGCCCCGGAATTTGATGGAGCTGTCACCTCCCATTTGCTTGATGATGCAGCTACATACTTGGCAATAATAGACAGGTACATAACCAGCACGAAGGACTGGAAGAAAACTGTTGAACGGTCCAATGAGGGAATTGATTCAATTAAATGCAGACTCAGGGTTTTGCCGTTGCCACCTATTGCTGAGCTGGAGGGGATATTCTCAAAGGTCCAAGGGTCACCAGCGAAGAGAAAAGATAAGGGAGGTAGCAGTTAATGCTCTTTTTGAGATTTGTGCTTCCCTATTATTATAGGGCATGCATTGGACCAGACTTCCTTGGGGACTATGCCTTGGCCGACTTGGATGATGGCATTAAATGTGTGCCTTAGTTTGTTTCCTTGGCCGACCTGTTTTGGTGGTTTTGATTATCTTTGTAAAAATGTTTGGCTGGGCCGACATGTTTTTGGGGGGAATTTGATAAATAGGCATTCTTGCCTCATTGTAAGAGATTAGAAGACATTGGTTATAGACATTAGCAAGAATAGAGATTAGCAGGAGCAATAGTTAGAGTTTATTTAGAATTTCTTGAAGCAAATACCATATTCAGAACAGTTGAATTGTTGCAGCATTTGGTGATTAATACAATTGAAGGCATTGTGGTTTTCCTGGTGAAATCCTTTGTGTTGTCTCATCTTGCATGGTTCTTTTGTTCTATCTTTTACATTGCTTGAAGATCTAGGGTTTAATATTCAGAAATAAATTAGATTGGTTGGATAAATAGTGTATGTGATTTCATATTTGGAATGTTTGTAGCTATCTCTAGTCTATACTCCCAGTAACTATCTGATTGTAGTAGGCTGGTAAAGTCAACCTGGACCATATATTCAGATGTGTTTAAGTTCGGTTGTAGATGCAAGTCTATGATTTGAAAATCTGTATTCCTCAGAAGATTGCACTGTTCTTGTAAGATTGCCTTTTGGGTCGAACAGGAATTGGTTATTTGAGATAGGTCCATTCCAGATATTTGTCATTTGCATTGCTTGTCCTTGCAATAGTTTAGATTTTGTTACTTCCTTGCATCCCTATCTTTTGCTGTTTCTTTATTATTTGGTTAGATTTAGGGTTTTAAGATCATCATATTGTCAGATCTGATAAATTGGAAAGATACAGTTTGCTTGTAGTAAGGTCCGATTGTGATTACCAACAATTTCACATTTCATCTGAGTTGTTTTATGCATTGTTATGACTTAACACCCGAGAGACCTTGGAGTGATTTTCATTAATTCATTGTTGAAGATTACCTTTCAAGAGAGATAGGATATCGTATTCTGTCTGAGTTGTTGCTTTGCAGAAAACACCATCAACAGATTGGCGCTAGAAGGAGGGCCTGAATGAGCACACTGGATCGTTTCTTGAATGCCATCTCTCCAGAGAGATATAGGAGAAATACCAGATCCAACACAAGAGAGGAGGATTTAGAAGAGCTACAGTTCTCCAATAGGTCGAGGAGGACTAGAGTGGGGGGAGAATCATCATCACCCATTCCTTCACCCACATCGTCCATATCTTCTCATCCTGAGATTGAAGCCATACCCATCCCTGAAGAGGTTCCTCTTCAATAGCCTCAGCCTGCCGTTAACCAACCACAACCTCCACCCCCGCTCTTACCAATGGTTTTCCTTGCCACTAATCCATCACCTTTGTCCTTCGGTGCTTATAATGTAATGCCTAAAAATCCTGAGCATTTCTGCTCGAAATTCCATGTAAATGACCCAAACAGAACTGCAGAAGAACACATAAGGATTTTTCAAACTTGCCTTAAAGACAGAGGAATTGTCCATGAGGATGTTGCTTGTAGGTTATTCCCTTATTCCCTGGGTGAGGAAGCCTTTTATTGGTACAACCATCTCCCTGCCGGCTCAATTCAGAATTGGAATGACCTTGAAAAAACCTTTTTGCAAAAGTTTCGAATACCCATCAGTGCTAATGAGTTGTACCTGCAATTTATCAAAGTCAAGAGAGAGGTTAATGAACCCATAGCCAGTTTCAATAATAGATTCCATCGTGCATTCACCAGATTACAAGACCCATATGTCCTGGATGATGGTACTGCCCTGGGAGTATATTACGAAGCTTTGGATAGTCTAACGGCAACCTTTCTGAAATGGAGACCTAACCCCCCAGGTACCTTGACAGAAGCTTATACAGAGGCTGTCAAGCTTAGCACAGACTTGAGACAGCACTTGACAGGGCCATTGCCTTCTCTGGGACTAGTTGCACATCCCAACCAGATTCAGGCAGTAAATCAGGCTCTCACCAATCATACCCCTATTCTGAATCCGGTTCCCCAGTTATCGATGGTGCCACACCCTGGTCATCCTATGAACCAGATTTCCCCTATGGCGAACTTCCCTCAACAACAAGTTAATCAGCCCCTGTACCAGTCACAGTCAAATAGCTTCCCTGCTTATCTGTAGAACTCTGAAGTGTTACATCAGTCTTTGGGATCTGCCCCAGTGCCTGTCCCACCTCTGAGTAATCCAAACCAGCCTCCCTACAGAGACCCGAATAAGGAAAGGATTGACGAAATGGCTGAACAAATAAAGAAGCTAAATCTGGAGGTGACTTACTTGAGGAACCAGAATAGCCAATTACAAGCTGCTCAAAGGGGAATGCAATCTAATCAGAATAAAGAGTTCCCACAAGGGCAGAATTTCGACAGGGGACAATGCAATGACAGAGGATTCTACAATGACAGGGGGTATAACCAGGATAGAGGTTTCAATAATGATAGGAGGCAAAACTTTGTTAGAGGCCAAGGAAGTGGGTCAGGATTCGATAAAAGGCCATCACAAGGACAGAACAGAACTTGGAATATAGGGCCTAATAATGGAGGAGTTCCTACTCCATTGGATCAGCCCGCCAATCAGATTGTTAATCAATCTGCGAACTTGCCAGTCAGCCAGGATAAACCTCCCACTGGTGTGTATCTCACAGAAGTAGCCCTGTCAGGATGGTGCAGGCTCCACAAAACGAGTCAGCATTCAGAACTGGAATGTCCCGAGTTCCAGACTGCGGCTTCCATCTTTCAGTATGAGGTAGAAAATAACATGAGTGGGCAGGAGATTGTTCCTTCCAGCTCGTATGATTCTCCTGTGCTGGTATTGAACCATGCTCCTTTTCCCGCCAATAACGAAAATGCACCGGAAGAACCTGATTCCCAGAAAGATGAAACAGATCAGATTTGTAATGGAGATGAAGTAGCTCAGCTGTTTAACGAAGGGGAGATGAATGACAATGGCCCCTTGGATTAGGAGGAAGCCTATGTTGAAGAAGTACAGATGTTCCAGAGATAGGGACTGAGGGATATGCCTCACAGGCGCCCACAACCCGGGGGACCTTTCACTACTTCCATTCCTCCCAACAACTTCAGTACTCCTCCAGACCTTAATGCGAGTAACAATCCATCTTATCCACAGGTCTCCAAGCAATACCTTTCGAAAGATAGACAAGTCCAAGCAGAACCAAAGAAGGAAAGAACTATTCAAGTAAGGATAAGGTAGAGGAACCATCTAAGGAGGCCTCAACTGACATGAGTGAAGAACAGATGGCTTCGTACGTCGCAGAGGAATTCAAGAAATTAAAGGTAAACCTTTCTGCTTTCGAATTGTTGAGGTTTCCTGCAATTAGGAAAGCCGTCTTAGGTACTTATGACGCAAGTTCAAAGATATTGGATAAGCCTTCTGGTGAGCATGTCAGCCATACTTTTAGTTCGCAGTCTATGAACACGCAGAATCAGACACAAAATAGGACTAATCCACCTCCTGGAGATAGAGGAAAAGAAAGGGACAGAACTCAAGTGGCCCAGATGGATACTCAGCCCACTTTGTTTCAAGGGAAGACGGAGACTCCTCCGTTCCTGATCTCTGTCAGAATCTTTGGTAAGAACCTCCACAATTGTCTGTTGGATTCTGGTGCTTCCACTAATGTGATGCCCCTTGGAGTTTGTAGGGCTCTAGGAATTACACCTGCTGACTCCCAGAAGAAGGTTACTCAGTTGGACAGGACCGAAGTAAGTGTGGTAGGGGAACTGAACATGATTCATATGCAAATAGCTTCTGATCCTAGGATCCAACAGGTTATTAATATTCAGGTAGCTGATATTCCTGATGCATACGGTTTAATTTTGGGAAGGGATTTCACCAAGGCCCTGAATGGGTATGTGTCTACTGACCACTCTCATATGTGGCTTCCCTGGAAGGGAGTACATAATCAGATAAGGATTGAGAGGGAGCCTAGAATGAAGTACATGATAATAGAATACCAAAAGACTTCGACTGAGGTTCTCATATCAGAAGCTGGAATGGGAAACTACTTGCTATCCGCCCCATATGAAGAATCAGATGTAGAAGAAGTGCTGATGTTGCATACGATGCCAGTTGATGCTGAAACAGGGTCCAGTCTTGTTGAGGTCCTGACAGAATCAGTTGGGAAAGAAGAAGAACCTGAAGATAGACAGATCAGCTTACTGGATAGTTTCCAGGATTTCATTAAGCAATGCGTGGAGAATCAAACTCACCTAGGAAAGAAGACCAGCTTCAAGGAGTTACTCTTGCCAAATTGGTGCAGAGTTCATGATGCTTCTCACTCAGAGTTGGAGTGTTGCTTGTGTCAGACAGCAGTGAAAGAAGTACACAAAAACATGAATCCTTCTCAGGCGGTTAGCGCAGATGAGCAGAATCTGCAAGCAAAGTGTGAAAGTCAGAAACCTGTTGTAGCTGAGGAAGCCTCTATCACTGATAAGCCAGAAGACATAATGAAGAAGACCACCACTACAGAATACTGGACTCTCAAGTTTGATGGATCCAAATCCAAGCAAGGGGCTAGAGCTGGATTTGAGTTGATCAGTCCAAAAGGTAAGAGTTTCTTCGCAGCTCATAGACTCCAATTTCATTGCACGAATAATGTGGCTGAATATGAAGCATTAATTCATGGACTCCTTATGGCACTCAAGAAAAAGATCAAGGTCCTGCAAGTATTTGGTGACTCAGAATTAGTGATCAAACAAGTAAGAAAGCAGTATGCATGTCACGACAGAAGGATGACCAACTATAGGAATAGAGTGTGGGACCTCATCGAGGGATTCGACGCTTTTAATATCCAATTGATCCCAACGAAAAAGAATCAAACTGCTGATTCTCTAGCTCAAGCGGCCAGTACTTTGCAGCCCCTTTCCCTATCAGGATTGAAGAAGTTTACTGTTGAATTAACTCCTGTCCCGTCAGTCCCTGACAATGTGATTAATTTTTAGGTGTTTGAGGATGATAAACATATCCTTGACTTTATCACAAACACGGATGTCTTTGCTTCACAGATCATTGACAAAACAGAAACTCAAGAAGCAGAATTAGATCTGGAAGGTGTGCTAAATTTGAAGTCCAATACTATTCCAAGGGGAATGGTACAGCTGGAGAGGATTTTTGATATGGACAAAATCAGAGACCAGGAACAGGAATCTAAGAAAGAGTCTATCAGTGGGCAGTGTGACACTCACAATGTGGGCACTGAAGATGATGTGAAGAATGTTTTCATTGGTAAGGTTTGTACTCCTGAAGAAAGACAGGGAATAATCAGAGCCCTATACGACTTTCCAGACATAGTGGCCTAGGGTTATGAAGACTTGAAGACGTATGATACATCCATCATAACTCACACTATACCTCTCAAGCCAGGTGCTAAGCCTTTTAGACAGAGGCAGAGACCTATCAATGCACTGCTGGAGCCCCTCATACAGAAGGAAGTTCAGAAATTGCTGTCTGCCAGGATTATATTCCCTGTTAGGCATTCTACTTGGGTGGCTAATCTGGTTCCAGTAAGAAAGAAGAACGGTGAAATTAGGCTCTGTGTTGACTTCAGAAATCTGAACAGGTCATCTGAAAAGGATAATTATCCAGTTCCCTCTTTGGATGAAGTGTTACAAGTGGTTAATGGATCGCAGATGATGTCCTTTTTGGATGGCTATTCAGGATACAATCAGGTGATGGTCCAGTATGAGGACAGACATAAGACCACTTTTACAACCAAGTGGGGAACCTTCGCCTACAGAAGGATGCCATTTGGGCTTATTAATGTAGGAGCCACGTTCCAACGAGCTATGGATATCGCTTTCGAGGACATCATAGGAAAGTGCATTATCATTTACATGGATGATCTGACCGTTTTCTCCAAAAACAGAGGGGATCATATCTCAGATCTGCATAAAGTGTTCCAGAAGTGCAGAGAATTCGGCATCTCCTTGAATCCCAAGAAGTGTATTTTCGGGGTTACAGAAGGCAAATTGTTAGGATATGTGATATCAGAGAAAGGCATTGCTATAGATCTAGAGAGAGTGGAAGCCATCCTAAAAATTCAGCCGCCTGCCAGCAAGAAAGAGATGAAATCTTTCTTTGGTAAGATTAATTTTGTTAGGAAATTCATCACTGGGTTTGCTGAGATTGTCAAGCCACTAAATGCTATGTTAAAACAAGATGCCAAGGTTGAGTGGACCACAGAAGCGAAGGAGTCCTTTGCAGAGATTAAAAGAGCTATTGCTAATGCTCCAGTATTGGTCAGTCCAGATTATAGTAAACCGTTCTATATCTATTCCTTTGCTTCAGACCACTCATGTGTTGGAATGCTGACACAAAAGTCTGATGAGGGGAATGAGCATCCCATCGCTTTCATGAGCACGCCATTGAAGGATGCTGAGCTGAAATACCCATGTGTAGAGAAGCAAGCATATGCCCTTGTCTGAGCAAGAAAGAAATTCAGGCACTATATCCTCAGAAACAAGGTGTTTGCAATTGTTCCTGATTCTGCAGTTAAGTTATTGCTGATGCAGAATGAATTAGGGGAGCGCAGAGCTAAATGGGTGACCATGCTTCAGGAGTATGACATTGAGATCCAGCCCATGAAGCTGGTAAGAGGACAGGGACTCACCCAGACCATGGCAGAGATAGGCCCTAAATTGTCTGTCTGTAGCTATGATGTTGAAGAAGTTTCCCCAGATGGCTGGTATGATGATATAGTCTATTATTTGCTGAATCAACAAGCTCCCGGTCATTTAAATGCAGTTCAGAGGTGAGCTTTGAGGTTGAGAAGTGATGGTTTCATGCTAAAAGGGGCTGTCTTATACAAGAAGAATCACGAACGCATTTACTTGAGGTGCCTTGGAAAATAGGAGGCCGAAAGGGTAATAAATGAGTTTCATGAGAAATATGGCACTGGTCATGGTTCTGCCATTGCTACTGCAAACCAGATTTTGAGGGCAGGGTATTACTGGCCTACACTATTCAAGGATGTTCATCATCATGTCCGGACCTGTCACACTTGCCAGACGGCAGCAACGAGAGAAAGGTGTGCAACACTTCCGCTCCAGTCTGTGATTGAGGTAAAACCTTTTGCTCAATGGGGTATGGATTTCATCGGCCCCATCAATCCACCATCTTCTGCTGGACACAGGTATATCCTCACCATAACTGATTACTTTACAAGGTGGACTGAAGCATTTGCTTGTAGGCAGTATAAATCAGAAGTAGTAATTGATTCCTTAGAATCTGCCATTCTCAATCGGTTTGGATGTCCTGTTGCTGTTGTGTGTGATAACGGTCCTGCCTTTGCATCTTTGAAATTCTCAAACTGGGCTTTTGATCATGGCATTGTTGTTAAGTTTGCATCTAATTATTATCCCCAGGGGAATGGTCTAGCTGAATCCTCTAATAAGAACCTGTTGACTGTTATCCGAAAGCTGTTAGAGAGGAACCCAAAGGACTGGCATACCCAGCTTAGGTTTGCTCTTTGGGCAGATCGTACTCGGGTTAAGTTCTCCATTGGTACCTCTCCTTATCATTTAGTGTACGGTCTAGAACCAGTTTTCCCTATCCAGCTTAAAATCCCAACTCTGCAGTTTATCAATCAGTTTTATGATGAAGGGGATAGAAGGGAAGCAAGATTAGCTGAACTATTGCATCTTGAAGAAAAACGGGATAATGCCCTTGAAAAATTTTCCAAACATCAGGGGGTAGTCAAGCAATGGTTTGACAGGAGAGCTAAGGTCAAGGCCTTTAGGATTTCTGACCTTGTCCTATATTGGGATAAGCCGCATGATCAGAAAGGAAGCCATGGTAAGTTTGATAGATTGTGGCTTGGTCCTTACCAGATTGCTAAAATTCTGGGAGATAATGCCTTCCGCTTGAGGACTCTCACGGGAGAGGACATACCACTGCCTGTTAATGGGCAATATCTTAAACATTATTTCTAGTCTTGAGCTGTTCTCAGCTCTTTGCCCTGTAAATAGTTAGTTAGGTTGCTTTCTTTGTTTGTTTTGCTTGTCTTGGTTAGGGTAGGTTTCCCTTTCTGCTTTGCTGGTTTTGTTTGGTTAGAGTAGGTTTGCTTTGGTTTGTTTGTTTTGTTTTGCGTTGCTCTTGCTTTTGGTCCAATCTCCTTTTGGGATTGTGGGTGCATCTGTATGATAATGGTGGCATTGCAGGTCCGATGTTCCTGATATTTCCCTTACAAACTTTGATCATTTTTCCAGAATGTTATGGGATGGATTCTGTTGCCTATGTCATTTGTCCTTGAGGTAAGGCGAAGGTTTTCTGGTCCGTCTGAACAGGAATATATTGGGGTCTCATACCTTTAATCTTTAAGCGTTCCTGAAGTTGTAAAAGGTCCTTACAAGGTCTGGATAGGTGAAAAATATTTTTCTGCTCTAGTGCCACTGTGGTTCTCAGCCATGAGTGTGGACTTCCCTGTTCACAGGTTGAACAAGTTGAGTGAAAAGGAAATATCAAAAGAAAAGAAAAAGAAACAAAATACACTGAAAATCCTGAGGTTTGAATTCAACTCATCAGGGGGATCTGAATATCTCTACCGGGGCTATAGACGCCTGGCTGGCAGTAGAGCTATGTTCAGGAGGATCACAACGATAACCTCGTCGGGGCTATGGACGCCTGACTAGCAGCGAGACTCTATCCATGTTACTTTTAGGGTCAGAATCTTTACGTAGCCTGTTCATACCAAGTATGGTTCCTTTGCAGCAGAGGGTGGGTAATATATGCATGTGCACACACTTAGACCCTGGTATAGGAATGTCTGCACGGCTGGGAGTTTCTTTGCTTTAACTTAGGGTGGTGGCTAGGTACTTGAGTTGAAACCAGAGTTCTGGGTTCTTGATTCCAGTTTGTCATCGAAATGCTCAGGAGCATTTCCCCAGCAGAGTCGCCATTTGTTGTGCAGTCTTTGCACACACGCCCCACTTGGAGTGGGGACCCCCTTTTTTTGGTGTCTTTGACCTTTGATTTTATTGGATTTATCATTTTAGGGTCTTGATATGTTGGTCTTGCTGGTTTTTCCCTTGCTTTGAGGCCGGAATTGATTGAAATTGAGTTTTGGGCCAAATCCGGGTTTTCATCTAGATCAAGGATTTTCTGCCTCTGGCGGATTTTTTCGGCCCTGGCTCCTTGTCCGTCTCTGGCAGGATTCTCCGATTCTGGGTTTTTGCCTGACTTCGGGATTTTCCGGTCCTATCATATTTTCCCGGATTCCGTCAAAGTCCCGATCCTCCTGATTTTCCTGGTTTCTGCATTTCCGCGGGATCCGTGACTCCGCGCATTCTGGGATTCTCCGAACTTTCGCTTGGGGCTCGGGTTTTCGGATTTGTCAGAAGGGTCTTATCGCGTATTAATGGCTGAGGTACCTTGGTTCAGACGGGTATAAGGGCGAATTTAGGGCATTTTTTTTTATTCATTCCAACTTCGATTGCTCCCTGGATTTGCTCTGGTGATTTAAAACTTTCATTTGAACTTTGAGGATTGGTCTTGGTCTGTTTGCGTGAGGATTGCTTGAGCATGCTACCGACATCTCTTTACTTGAACGTGTTTGCCGCTCGATTTCTTGAGCTCGATTTCTACCCATTTGATCCATGGTATGTATTCGTTGCCCTTCCATTTGCCTGCATGGTGATTTGATGTTTTCTTGTACTGGGCATTGTTGAATTTGGGGTCAGCCCTTGTCTTGGTTTTGGGTTTCGTATTTATTCAGTCGGGTTGATCCGTTTTTTTTATTGAGGCCCATCTCTCGTGCCCTATGAGTTCCGTTTGTCTGTTTGCATATTTACACATTAGATTGAATTCTGGGTCATATTGCTTGTTTGTTTTGGGCGCGGGATGTGTTACCATGCGAATTTAGGGTTGCCTTGGTGTTTCAGTTAGCGCGATGATTTGATCTTGTGTTTGAATGACTTTCGCCCCGTTTCGTGTTGGCTTCCCCGTCCCGTGAAGATTAGAGGGCTTCTGGGTAAATCTTGAACCGATATTTTTTAACCCTGAAAGCTTGCTCTGGTTTTAATGGCGGATATGTGGTTATTCGATTTAGGGCATCGTCGTTTTAGCGCGAGGATCCTTCCTTTGAGCGCTTTTGAGAGTTGAAATCCTTTGCATATTCGAGTCCGGTGATTGTCGTCGGTTTTTGGATCATTTGAGCTCAGGTATTGAAATCTTGTGGTCGCTCTAGTTTTGGTGCATGATTTTCCATTTTTCGGGTTTTCGAGGCTGTCGCGGAATTTCCTGGCTTCCGGATTTTCCCGGTTTCCTTTTATTCCACGGACAGGGTTAATTTCCGGTACATTTTATGCTGTCCGTGAAAGTCCATCCCATCCGGATTTTTCTGGATCTCCTGTCAGGTTGCATTCTTTTGTATATTTTGATGATAGGATTGATGGAATGATTGTTTATACCTATTTCTTGATTGCCAATGAGTAAAATTAATGATTATCCTTCGATTTTCCGAGCGTATTAATGATTTATATGGCTAATAGTGCCTTGGCAGCAGGAATCCATCTGGGTCGGATTTCTCCGAAATTCTGCCCCGACGGTATTTTCCCAGTTTACATGATTTCCCGGATTATTTGATTTCTCTGGATCTCGAAAGATTGGCAATTAGCAATGAATTTCAGTGGATTTTTATGATGTGTGCTAACCTTTTGGATTGACATGAACTCAATAATTGCATTCTAATGACAATTTTGGATGTGCAGGCTGAATCAAACAAAGCTATTGCTGGGAAGTCCAAAGGTGGTGCTAGGGCATCTTCAGTTTCTGAGACAGAAAGGTTAAGATTAGATATGAAAATTCAGGTTCCAGAGAGTAGGATATCCTCTGTGTGGACGGATGTGTCTGATACCAATGTTGGCACATGGCGGTATGAAGAGTTTAAGCAAAGAACAGCTGAGAAAGACCAGTCGGCATTGAGGCATGGGATGATGAACTCAGGGTTGCTACATGTGGCAGGGTTCCCTCCAGCAGTCCAGTGCTACGAGCTGATTTTGGAGTGTGCTAGACAGTACGCTTTTGACACACAGATGGTAGTTAGCACAGAGGGATGAGTGTTGGAAAACTTCAGTCCAGCCTCCATTGCCCGGGCCTTCAGCATGCCGGATCTCCCCTCGGTCTGTGCCTTAAACATTGACACTGCTTGCACATATTATGAGAATGAGCCAGTTAAAGCTCAACAACTTATCAACTCATGGCTTGAGAAGCCCAAGTCTCACCACTCTAAATTACCCAAACAGTTGCACAGGGTGAAGTTCAGGCCGGATATCTATGACGCCATCACACTGTTGAGTAGGGTGGCCAGACTTAAAACTGCCGGGGTATTGGAAAATTGGATGGTCCATGTGATCACCAAGATAGGCCAAGGAACGAATTATCACTGGGCCGGTCTAATCAGTGCAGAAATAGATAAGCAACTGAGGAATGTTTTGGAGGGAAAGAAGTTTACCATGTCCTCTTACATCGTGTATATACTGGCCATCTCCTACCCCTACAAGGGACTGACTCAGGCGGGAACCATTGGACAGGATATTATCTACGAAGTCTATCCGGAATTGCACCTCGGACACGGAGATTATAGGAGGGCCAATGATGCCTTCACCATGCACATTACCCGGACCCTTCAGAATGCGGAGCACATCAGATTGTCCGATGGGGCCAAAGGATTGATTAAGAATTACGGGGCCTGGTTCATTCAGTTCCCCACCTTCACTTATCTCCGGATCGATGGATGCCCCGTTGCTCCCTACAGATTGCCCAGGTATCCCACTGACCACATTGTGCTGCTAGAGGTCGTGAGACAAATTTGTGAGTTTGATGCAGTGGTCAAGAGGGAGAAACATAAAACTGGTTTTGGAGGTGACTTTCCCCTTGGGATTGGCGTGGGGGAGATGTGCCCTTCCATCCAATCAGCCCACACTGTAGGTGAGGAATTGGCCGCTATGGATTCTCTTTCCATTCAAAGAGAATGAATTTTGACATCACCGGGGAGGCACAGAAAAGGGCTACCGGGAATACAGGCACAAAGAGGATTTGGAAGATTACTGGGTCAACATCAAGGATGACCTTGATGCGAGGAAGAAGAGGTATTCCGGCTTCCTGTAGAGGTCATTAGACAGTACAATGTGAAGCTGATTCCGGACCAGCTGGAAGATGATGGAAAACTGGTCCAGGACCACGTTTATGAGCCCATCAAGGACAGGTCAGTTGCAGATATTGATTGGAATGAGCCTGAGGTGACAGCTGAGGAAGAGGAGAAAGTCACAGAGGACCCGGGGAAAACTGACACAGAAGGAATCCAGACAGACCCCGTAGCCCCGGACTGGTTAGAAAAAGAAATAGCAAAGAAGAAACAGGTGATAGTAGAGGATACTCCTCTTGACTGGGATGCAATGTTATCTCAGATCGGTAAAGGGAAGAAGAAGAAGGCTGCAAAGGTGATTTCTCAGGTAGAAAGAGATGAAGTGCATAACCGAGTAGTTCACATCGCCACCCCTGCTGCAGACAAAACAAGAGATGAGGTAACAGGCCAGGATTACAGTGTCCAAACCATCAACCTTGGGCCGGCCTCCCTAGAGCAAGACATCGAGGAATTCGAGGGGTCAAGTGCTATAATTGTGGATAGATTGAAGAAGGAGACCCAAACAAAGCGAGAACTGAAAAGAGAAAATGAAAGGCTGAGGAAGAGTTTAGAAGAGGTCATGAAGCCTCTACAATCCCTCCATCCGTCCTCCTCTGCTACTCCGGGATTTCTGCCAAAGGAGATAATCTTCGGCATTGAAAAGATCAAGGCTTCTACACAGGCTGTCGTCGACTGGTTGATTAGTGTTCAGGCACAAGGGGATGAAGCTATCAAAGAGATCCTGTCTGTGGGCAAGGATGCAGTCCGAGGAAAGGAACTGTTAGAGAGTATCCTCTCTCAAGATAAAAATGATATTGACCTCCTGCTGCAGAAGTCAAGGATTATTCTAGGGCATGGCAAAGAACAGTTGGGCAAGGATGGAATCCTTCCCTCTGCCAGATTGGATGAACCATGGGAATGGTTCGAGGCATTGCAGATCAGGCAGGGAGGCCTGAAGAAGATACAAAAATGAAGAAAATCAATTGAGGCTGACCTCACTGCAATTTATGATGGTTGCATAGCTTTCTTTGAGGTGATGACAGGGAGGAAGAAAATAGCTCCCAAATATCTGAGCTTAGATCAATTGAAGGAATGGTGGCATGAGGTTTATGCCCCGGAATTTGATGGAGCTGTCACCTCCCATTTGCTTGATTATGCAGCTACATACTTGGAAATAATAGATAGGTACATAACCAGCACGCAGGACTAGAAGAAAACTGTTGAACGGTCTAATGAGGGAATTGATTCAATTAAATGCAGACTCAGGGTTTTGCCGTTGCCACCTATTGCTGAGCTAGAGGGGATATTCTCGAAGGTCCAAGGGTCACCAGCGAAGAGAAAAGATAAGGGAGGTAGCAGTTAATGCTCTTTTCGAGATTTGTGCTTCCCTATTATTATAGGGCATGCATTGGACCGGACTTCCTTAGGGACTGTGCCTTGGCCGACTTGGATGATGGCATTAAATGTGTGCCTTAGTTTGTTTCCTTGGCCGACCTGTTTTGGCAGTTTTGATTATCTTTGTAAAAATGTTTGGCTGGGCCGACATGTTTTTGGGGGGAATTTGATAAATTGGAATTCTTGCCTCATTGTAAGAGATTAGAAGACATTGGTTATAGACATTAGCAAGAATAGAGATTAGCAGGAGCAATAGTTAGAGGTTTTTTAGAATTTCTTGAAGCAAATACCATATTCAGAACAGTTGAATTGTTGCAGCATTTGGTGATTAATACAATTGAAGGAATTGTGGTTTTCCTGGTGAAATCCTTTGTGTTATCTCATCTTGCATGGTTCTTTTGTTCTATCTTTTACATTGCTTGAAGATCTAGGGTTTAATATTCAGAAATAAATTAGCTTGGTTGGATAAATAGTGTATGTGATTTCATATTTGGAATGTTTGTAGCTATCTCTGGTCTATACTCCCAGTAACTATCTGATTGTAGTAGGCTGGTAAAGTCAACCTGGACCATATATTCAGATGTGCTTAAGTTCGGTTGTAGATGCAAGTCTATGATTTGAAAATCTGTATTCCTCAGAAGATTGCACTGTTCTTGTAAGATTGCCTTGTGGGTCGAACAGGAATTGGTTATTTGAGATAGGTCCATTCCATATATTTGTCATTTGCATTGCTTTTCCTTGCAATAGTTTAGATTTTGTTACTTCCTTGCATCCCTATCTTTTGTTGTTTCTTTATTATATGGTTAGATTTAGGGTTTTAAGATCATCATATTGTCAGATCTGATAAATTGGAAAGATACAGTTTGCTTGTAGTAAGGTCCGATTGTGATTACCAGCAATTTCACATTTCATCTGAGTTGTTTTATGCATTGTTATGACCTAACACCCGAGAGACCTTGGGGTGATTTTCATTAATTCATTGTTGAAGATTACCTTTCAAGAGAGATAGGATATTGTATTCTGGCTGAGTTGTTGTTGTGCAGAAAACACCATCAACAGTGACCAATGCCTACTTTTGTTGGGCTAATGGAGTCAAGAGGTAAATAATGTTTGTGTCCTATTTCTGGATACAATTCAAATTGATTGACACTATTATGTTTATAACTTCTATAAACAGGAAAAAGTTTAATTATCATATTCTTCTTAATGATCCAAATGTCCTTTTCCAAATTACTGTGATTAATCAAAAGGATTTAATCATATTTTGTAGGAACCAGTTAATTGAACCCAACAAGAACAAGTGTGCTTTGATAAATTGAACAATATCCTTGATATTTCAATTTAAATAATCAAGAAATGACAACCTTGGAGACAACCAGATAATGTTTTTAATAAATTCAATAAACAATTGACACCATAATTGGATCACGAGATAAATATATTCTTCTCCATTATATAATTTTAAAAGGTTTTATAATTGGATCATGAGATAAATATATTCTTCTCCATTATATAATTTTAAAAGGTTTTATAATACATATCACGATTTTTTGTTTCGAAAACTGTTCAAACTACCAACTATCTAACCTCCTACTTATTTCTCCTAAATCTAATCTCATTCTTTTGATTTTATCTAATATATAAACATTATATCTTCAATAGTTGTGACCTTTTGTTGTTTGTCAACTGCAACTCTTCATTATATTTTAATTAATTGCCTCTGGCAAATTAAAATATCTAAATCTTCATCACTCTTGTTTCCCATGAAGATTAATCTTGATTTACTCATTAAGCTTCTTTGCTGGCAATTTTCACCTAATTGAATAATATAATCTTTGGGTAAATAATCACCCACTCTTTTAATCCCATTGTTAAAAATTCAACTTCACGTGTAAATAATTTATATTTTTTACCTTTTATGCCTTTTATGGGAAAAATAAATATCCACTTTATAACTCCCTTGGTGAAAATAATTCACCTCTCTATCTTCACCTTTATTTTCCTTTTTACTCCAACAAAGTAATATTTAAAGCCTTTTTAAATCTTACCCAAATTATATCGGTATCATTTATCTTAATTATTTTTTCCCACCTTTAATCCTTCGGCCAGACATGCATGGTCAAAGAGACATATATTTTCTTCCCATGGTAATGTATTTCCCTGATGAAATTTCCATCGACGTGACAAATGTACTCGGCATGACTTTAAAAATTTCACCCCTATACTCATTCTCTTGCCGATGCATAATTCATTTTAGGGTTTTCACCTTTTATCTCTGTTCTCCCTGCGAAACACTGAAATACTTCTTCTTGTGGGATTTCTACACTTTTCTCACCTATTTCATCCTTTTGCAGCTCATGAATCTGATTAATGCTTGTTTGTTTTCAAAAAATCCCATTGCAATACTTAATCTTATAAGGGTTTCCTCGATATAGCTTACATCAAATTTGCTTGTATTTGTGCTTTTCTTTTTTTCCCCTTTATGATAGGAATGCAATCAAATAGAATTTAATCCAAATGAAGATTTGTGCAGATCCTCAGGTCATTCATATAGCATGCATTGTGAATATAGTTTATTTACTATATTTTGTGGGATGTCATTGCTGCATTGCAACTTCCTGCTCATAGAGATATTGCTTCCATATATTTAATCTGACTATATCCAAGTGTCTTCTTTATTGCTCTTTATTCTATTACCCCCTTACCATTTGATCCTCAGTAGCTTTGGGATTGATACCCAGGATACCCTTACTTTCAAATTATCGATTTGTGCTCAGCGTAGAGGCCAAGTGTGGCTATGACTGAGCTCTGAGCTACAAATTCTGGTATTTCCATTTTAATAGTGGATTATTTGGTGGGATCACCCGGTACTGATACTCCATATAAATTGCCATTCAATAAAGTGAGGCCAAATGGTGAGACCGACAACCATGTGCCAAGTGTAGTGATCAGTGCGTCTTGAGATGGGTTTCCACCATTATTCATAGATGCAAAAGGAAGCAACTTCACTTTTATGAACTATAAAACAATAGGGGAAAACCCCCAATTGTCATTCATGATCCAATTGCTGTTTACTCCTTGTTCACCTGACCCCCCAATAATCGTTTACATTTTAGTCATTACATTGTTTTAATTATGCCAATAAAAATTTACAAATTACACCAATATATGTTCACTACTGAATGTGTAGTTGACCAAAAAAATTAAAACACCTTTTTAACTATTGAAAACACCTTAAATTTTTATGGTTTTTTATTGGTTGTCTAAATGAATAGGTATTGGGGAAGTGGTAAAGATGTAAGGGACAGAGGTTTAAAAACACCCTTTTTGAGCACCTTTCACTTTACGGGTTCCACAAGGCACGTTTTAAATACCCAAAAGCCAAATTTTTCTTTTTAAGGTCCTAACTCGCTTACAAAGAAGCCTAAAAAAATATATTTGAAATCGGACTTAAATTTTTCTTTTTAAGGTCCTAACTCGCTTACAAAGAAGCCTAAAAATATATATTTGAAATCGGACTTATTTTACACTCTGCACGAATAGCGAAGTTAGCCGTGACGACTACTGGTATGTTTCCCCTACCCAAAGTCATTCACAAATACAAGTTATTGAAATCAACACGTGTGGATCTATAGGAATACACTCGATGAAGCGAGGCAACCATCACGTGCAACATATATGGATGATACAATCTCCATTCCCTGTGTTAAAAAATGTGAAAAATTTCTCTAGAACACAGTCTAAGAGCTCCGGAAAAATCCATCTCCTTTGTCTATATTTGAGTTTCCACTCAGTGATATCTTTTTTATGCTGCAAAACCTGCTTTTGATCCAATTTTGTCAAGAATGGATGCTACCAGTTGTGCCTTTTCAAAATTCTTCCTTGATTTGACCTCCTATCAAGCTCATTTTCATCATGAAACTGTATCTGCAAAATCTTCCTTACATATTTCCCCAAATCTTCATTCACTTTGGCTGTGTATTCTCTTAGATTTTTCCCCATCTCATCCTTTTCTTTTAGCTAATCAAATACATGAATCTTTTATTGTTTTCACTCAATACCTTTGTTTGAAGGGGCTTATTCCCAGATATTTTGTCGTATTTACCATGATTCCTTTACAAGAATTCAAATGGCTATTGTTTTTTATTCATCTTTACAAGAAATACTTTATAGGCATCATCATTCATTTGTAGCCATTTTTCACCTTATGCATTTGTTTCCTCTCATTGGTGATAATAGACTTTGATTTGAACTTCTCAAAGATATTACCTTATTACTTGCAAACATTTGAGATATAATTCAAAAATGAAGTGGATAGTTTTTAGAATTTTCTTTTTGCAAAATGACTCAAATGAGTCAGGTAGCCTCCAAAACTGCACTGAAAATTGATCAAATGATTTAAAAAAGCCATTAAGTTGCACCAAAATGTTGAGTTATGATAGGAGAGTATGTTTGTGAAATTATTTGGCATGAAATTATTGGGATTGAA
The DNA here is from genome assembly GCA_007258455.2 of Sequoia sempervirens. NCBI lineage: Eukaryota > Viridiplantae > Streptophyta > Pinopsida > Cupressales > Cupressaceae > Sequoia > Sequoia sempervirens. Next base: position 27,364 of record VDFB02054555.1, read on the forward strand.
AGCTGTTCACAATCGAAGTTGCTCACTCAGCCATTTTTTACAACTGTTCAAACTGAATTAAAGCTTGCCAATTTTCCACTTTGAAAAAATATCAAATCAGATTCTGGGGAGCCACCGTCATGGATATTAGTTTATTTAGGTTCCATGAATGTGTACAAAAAAGGGTTTCTTATAAATCCTCTTCCTCCGAAAAATATTAAAAATCAAACTTGATCACTTTGTAGCTATTCTGGGAATGCAGTCCTAAAATTGTGCAAAATCAGTTTGGTTTTGATTTTGCAAAAATACCAAATGATGTTAAAATTCTCTGAAAATTGGCATGAATGTACCTTGAGATAGGGAGATTCAAGAGCACCAATTGGTCTATTATAATATATTTTCAGATGCTTAATATTTTCCTTCAAAGTGTGCCACTTTAACAAATTTCACTATGCTGACAGCAGATTTTTTCAAAAACCCTTAAACTTGGCCCTCAGAAACTTTGTCAAAACTAATCGTATGAAGTTGAAAATTGGCGTGCACATTCCTATATACTAGATGAATATGTTTACAAAATGATTTTGTGTGAAATTGAACAGATCCAAAATTATGATTTTTCAAAATGTGCTCCTAGACTAATTTTACCCTTGAGTTTCTGAGTGTTAAAATCCCTTTTTTTAATATGGGGACCTAAAATTTGCATGAAATTTTAAGTGCCAACATCAGCCAAGGTGGTGAATGAGTCCCATTAGGCAGAATTTTTGGGATGATTTTTAAAAATGCTTAGAAAGGTGTGAAACAAAGTTCGGGACACAAAAGCCTAGGTGGGACTCATTCGCCCAAGGTAGCGAATGAGTCTCAGATTACTAAATCTAGGCCACACAACCTAAAAACACATGAATTATGATTAGGTATTGATTTGTGTCAGGAATATCCTTGTAAAGAGGAATTAAATGGGGATTGTGGATACAAAATAAGGCCAATTAAAACATAAGAAAGCCCTATTATTAATGAAAACCCTAGAAAAGTGTGAAAGTGCATTACAAAACTTTATAAAACTTTAGATAAGCCATGATTAAGGTTAAAAATAGATTTATTAGGTGCATTACTTAATAAAACCTTTAAAGAAAAATGTGAAAGTGTGTTACAAAACTTCACAACACTTTAGCAAGGTACCATTTATCTTAATTAGTTCACAGGGGCCCAAGACCTAATCTAAATGTGTCTAACAAATTACAACACTAAATCAAGGCATGATTAAGCCTAGTCTAGAAGGACGGCCCAATCAAGCAAGGAAAAGTAGAAGGGATATTTTTTTCATTGCCACATTTAGCCCCCATTTTAGTGAGAGGATGAACTTTCTTCAAAGTCACACTAAAGTAGACAAACACAAATCAAGAGGAGTTCAAGCACACCAATGCCAATAAGATAGGATGAAAATGATCAAAAGGGGTGATCAAGCCACTAGGATCAATATCCCATGTCAAACCAACATGGACATAAAAGAACACACATGAAAATAATATAAAGAGAATCAACAAACCACAAGCATGCACTATCAAAGACATAATGAAAATGAAATAAAATAAAATATAAAAGGGGCGGATCAAGCTTGGACCATTTTTCCAATGCAATGTGGATGAGATCTAAGTTGTTTTAAAAAACTTCAAGTTGTCCGTTGGGTGAGAAGTCCAAGAGGTGAGACACATACACTCATGATTGGTATGTGCTCACACACACGTGAGTGGCTAAGAAAAATTTGTGCCCTTGTTTGGCTTCCCATCAAACCATACCAAAGTTATACCTCCTAATAACTGTTATAAGGCACCACATAAAAATGATTTTTGAGCTTCATGAGACAAGAAAAAATTCATACGATTGGAGCACATGAACAAACACAATGGCTCTACATGCATGGAAGTTGTATTATGCAGAGTAGTTTTAGGTATGAGTGGTTGTTTTAGGTATGAGTTGGAAAAACCTGGTTTGCAGACCTTGAACTTTGATGGATTTCATGTATTTATACTTTTCCCTCCTAAAACTACCATCCAAACTAACTGATTGACTTTTAAATTCCCTCATGACCATTGAGTTCCCCAAAGGTTTTACAATATTGACAACATTGTCATTTTTTACAATTTTGTACATTTAAACCCCAAATTTTCTAAAAACCTCTAAAATGACTCAAAACCATATTAAATGATTAAACATGACCTTATTTATCAAATTATAAGACTGAAGACTCTAAATTCCAACTAAGACCCACCATTACAAGTTCTTGCATTTTATGCATCATTGACAACATTGTGTTGCTTTACAAAAAATGACCTCCTACATACATTCTAATGGTCCATTGGACCTTATTTCCACACTTTAAAACCAAAAAGTCCTAAAATAGCCTATTTCAATTCAAACCCAAACAAATCCAAATGAACTTTGAGTGGTGCTCCTGCACAATGCAACTGCCTTTGAACTCTTTCCAAGTCTCTTGGAAATAAACTTCAGACTACTCCAACTTTTGTTCTACACCTCCTTGGTCTTCACTTTCTCTCTTCCTCTTCCTCTAATGTATATACTGTTTCCTTGCATCTTCATCTCTAAAACCAATCTACTTACAACCTAAATTTTCTTTCTTTTTCTTAGGCTACCCTGTCAATCTTCTCTTCACTATCCCTTTTCTTATGGCTGACCTAGCTCTTACCTTTTCACCTGCAAATACTCTCTCCTCAATCTTGGACTCTTCCACTTTTGTGTTACCTCTGACTCCACACTTGGAGCTATTCACTTTCTCTTGATTCACTCTCTTTTCCATGTTCATTTGTATTCATATTTCTTTTCCCTTCAATCTCTACTTTGACAAACTTGTTTACCTTTGCACTTTCAATTTTTGATTGCCCTATAACATGTTCATCAACTATTGGACAAACCATTGCCCCAACCTCTACTCCATCTTTCCTTTTAAACTTACCTTGTATATTTTCACCTTTTCCTTTGTCAAACTCAATTTCAAACATATATTTCTTACCTTCTTCATCGCTTCTCATGACTGTGGTAGTTTGCATATTCATTGTCTTCTGATTCTCCATCCTTGAAGTGGCTGCAAATGCACTTTTCTCATCACCTACACACCTTTCAAACTCTTTCTTTCCAAAAGTAATAATTTTAGCTACCTTGTTTTATTCCTTTCTACCCTCCTACAATTGGGTTAGGATAAGATTGATACCATCCTTCAAAACCTTTTAAGTGTTAGCTCTCCCATCATAAATAGAGTGACTATCAAATTACCATGGTCTACCAAGGAGTAAATGGCAACAACTCATTAGTAAGATATCACAAAACACTTGATCCCTATATGCACCAATTTGAAATTCAACTAATGCTTGTTCCTTAACAAGAATTGATTGATCATCACTCACCCATGAAGCATGATATGGATTTTCAAGAGGGATCCTTTCTTGCTGAAACTTGTCAACCATTTCACAAGAAACAATATTATCTGTAGACCCTGAATCAATCACAATTTTACACACCTTACCTTTGCATTTACAAGCTATTTTGAACAATTTCCTTCTTTGAGCCATCTCTTCCTCCTTGGATGCTTGAAACAAATTTTTCCTTACCATCAGACTTTCACCAACCTCAGGTACAACAAGTAGAGTTTTTGAACTTGAACTTTCACATTCATCCTCTTGTACAGTTTGGGCTCTTCTTTTATTCCTCTTTTCTCCACTACTTGATGAAGCACCAAGATTTTTAGGACATTTCCAACTAGGGTGACCATACTCATTACATTTATAACATCCTCCTAAAAATATGTTAGGATTCCTACCTCCAAATCTGGCTCTTGATCCCTTGAATCCACCTCTGAAATCTACAAATAGTTTTTTTCCTTTTTGTGCATCACCTTGATTCTCATTGCTTTGTCTTGAAGAAGTAAATGTGCCTCTACCTCTTGAAGTTCTTCCCCTTCCTTTTGTTTATTTTTCTTGTCTCCTTTTAACCTTTTCTTCTCCTCTTATTTCCATTTGATAACATTCTTCAATTGTTTTTGGATTAAGCAAACTTATCTCATCTTGGATGTTAAATCTCAACCCACTAAGGTACTTGAAAACTTTCTCAACATCATCTACTACATGTCTTACCCTTATGATCTATTTATGAAATTCATTAGTGTAGGTTTTTACATCCATCTCTCTTTGCTTTAAATCTTGAAGTTTCTTTGAAATTTGAATGGCATAATCTTTTGGAAAAAAAATTCCCTTTAACTTTGCTACCATCCTATGCAATGAAGAATTGTTTGACTTACATCTTCTTATCCTCTCTTCCTATTCATAATCCCACCAAACTAAAGCATTCCCCTTCAATTTAGTCTTGGCTATCTTCACTTTTTCATCATTAGAAACTTCTTCACATTGAAAAAAATTGTCTAAAGCAAAAATCCAATCTAATAGTGCTTCTTCATCTAAAGTACCATCATACATTGATAATTCAACTTTTACCTTATGCTTGCTACATTTTAATGCCTTCAAAATCCTTGCCATCTTCTACTCTTCAACATCTTCAAAGTCTTCATCTTCTTCATCTTCAGTTCCACTATCCTCACTCACAACCATTCCTGTATTTTGTCCTATCTCAACATATTCCAACCTTCATACCAATCCATTTTGAAGTTCTTGCATCTTTCTTATCTCCCTTTCCATATTTTCTTCAATTTATTGCATATTTCTCACTACATTATCTTTCTTTGGAGGCATCTTGTAAATTTTTCTATTCAACTTCCTACTTCCTTTCCTTCAATCAACAACTTTCAATCTTCAAAAACCTAATCCTTGTGCTCTGATACCAACTAATGTAGGGATAGGATGTATTTCAACTAAAAAAAACAAAAAAAAGTTATTTTAATCACCAAACTAATCCTCAAACCTTTACAATTTACCTTTTTCACGATTTTACTTTGCCTTGTCAACTAGGTTTGTAGACCAGGTTCTTCCAAATTTCCTTCACAAAGAGCCTTTCTATTAGAATATGGCTTCTAGTGCTATCATTGATGGAAACCTAAGTAATTGATCTAGTTCGTATTGCAGTATCTGTCCATACCAGAAGACAGAGTAGAGAACAAGGTATCCAACTAAAGTTGAAACTATTAGTCTATTTGGATTTACCAGTTTATCAATTTTGGTTGTGGATCTCAGGGAAGGTCTTTGGGTATATGAATTGTCATATTCTCAAGGTTTTTTCTATCACATCAATTGGTGTACAAGTTAGGAGATCGGGTCGTCTGATTTTCTATTCATCAGTACATGAAGGCTAACTAAGTGAATGTTTTCATATATTTGATTTTTTTTTTTTGGTTCCTCACTATGCTATGGCTAACTTTGGTGGATATGCATTAAATTTTGTTTATGATTTGAGCCGAAAGTTGGAAAATATTTTCTATTTGACTGAAGTTGACTTATAGTGATTGAATCCTTGGTGGTGGATATATAAGAGACTAGTTAGTTCATTTTAATGTATATGTGTGAGTGTTTGATATGTGTTGATGTATGTTGTGAATATCAAAAGAGTAGGTGAGAGATTATGCACAATTTTCCTTATGCAGTAAGGTTTTTGTGAAGCGAATTGAGGCAAAACAAAGTGAAGTGTAGAATTAGACAAAAGGTCCAGAATTTGATCTATGAGCCTAACTAGAACTGTAATCAGGAATTTGTAGATGCTATTTTCTCAATTCAACCTTTTTATGTAATCCAAATCTATGTATGGTATTGATCCTTCTTGATTTTGAGTAGTGAGCTCTAGGCACTGTGCTTGAATGCAAGTACATTCCCCATTTTGTAAAACACTTATATTTTGAGTACTCAAATTGTGGATTGACCTCCATCATGGTTTTTCCCTTAATAGGGTTTCCACGTAAAAATCCTTGTGTGATGGTTTTGTGGATTATTTTTTTATGTTCATGCATCTTTCTTTTGATTCAATGTTTTAGGCACTTGAGAGAATAGGTGAATAAAGGTAAAAATTATACAACACTAATTCACCTCACCTCTCAATGTTGCTTGATTCCAACATTTGTATCAAAGCGAAGTTCCTCGGAAGAAGTCTAATAGCTTGAGAGGGATCCTGGAATGTAATAGAATCTCGCAGTCTTCAACAACAACTTTTGGTGGCACTTGATGAAATTTATTAGTCTAAAGAAGAATTCTAGGAATTGAAAGAAAATCTTAAGGATGCTGAGAAATTCATTCAAAAGTTGAAGGATTAGATTATTAAGTCTAAGGAGAAGAGAAAGGATCTTTGTGATCAGATTAATCAAAAAGGGAGAAAAAGAATGGATGATGATCAGCTGAATCAAACCTTGAAGGAAATAACTGAAGAATGTTAAAATATTGCCAAAGACAATGCTACCTTAAAGCATGAGATGGAATTTATGGCAATGAAAATGACTAAGGAGATTGAAGAAAGTAAGAAGAATGAGGAAAAACTTGTCTAGTCCTTAAAATAAAGATCTGATGAATGCAACAGAGTTAATGGAGAATTCATTTAGTTGGAGATTGAACTGCAACAATCTAGAAACAATGAAGAAGAGCTTGAAAAATAGATTGTTATTCTCAGGGATGAAATTGCTACTACAAATGAATACAAGGAGAAGTTCAAGATTAGTTTAATTAAGCTTGATGACTTGACTCGAGGATAAAAGAATGGAAATGACAAGTGAGGTCTTGGATATGAAAAAGGAGAAAGTTCTGGATTTGGACAAAGGAATTTTAGGAAAGGAAATCAGATGTACAAAACAAAAAGGCATTCGGTAAGGCAACCTAATGCTCAAAATTTTAATGGATACTATTTTTCTTGCAATAAATTTGATTATATGGCTACTCAATGTAGAAGTAAAATGAAATCAAGTGATCCATCATTCTCCGATCAGTGTTTCAGTTGCAATAAGTTTGGTCATAAATCAATTGAATGGAGAAATATGTCAAACAACTTTGTCAATAGAAGGAATGTTAATGTTATACCTATGGAATATTTTGGCATGTTGCTAACCAATGTAGATCAAGAATAAATCAATGGAATGATTGGTTTGGACAAGGAAGTGTTTTGTGTTTTAATTGCAACAAATATGGTCACATTGCAAGATTCTGTAGAAACAAAATTATGGATAGAAGAGGTCTAGAATACAAAGGAAGAAATACATAGAAAGATGATAAAGAAAAAGGGAAAGTGACTATGGATGAAATAGGAGATCAAATGAAAAAGACATGGGTGAAGAAGAGTTCCTTTGTTGGAGGAAATGAGTCAGCACTAGAACCTACTTCTAGTAATTCCTTTGGGAATTAGTTTTAGGCCTCTGGCCTAGGGGGAGCTATCAAGAAATATTTTCAAACCCCCTACCAGTAATTGCCACCAGGATGTGGATGAGTGTAGTGGTTGCATCAATGATCTATAGTTGTTGTTGAAATAGTTGGAAAGAGTATTATGCTGAGTTGAAGGTCCACATAAGTCTTTTTTTATGACTAACAAAATAGGGTATTCTGATAAGTTAGGGAAAAAACATTTATTACAAAAAAAGTTAAGTGTGCAAGTTATAAAAATCAAGTTGAAACCCTTATTTTCCACTTTGTATCAAAGAAAAGAAGGAGATCACTCTACATCAAAATTTTGAAAGTGTATTCGGCAGTGAAACCCTAATCCATCAAGTACTTTTGTTATACTGAGAAATTTTAGTTTAATTTCATTTACGGTTGAAGAAATTATTTTCAGTATATGTGTACGGAAGGGAAAATGGAACAAATCAAAGAAATGATAAAACTAGATGAGTATAGTAGTGAGAAGATTAAAGCTAAAAGAAACATGTTGTTGCACAATGAATTGAAGTGGTTGAAAGAAGAAAGACACAAAAGCTTGGATATTTGGAGTAAATTCCCCTATTTTGTAAATGTAGAAATCATCGAGTTCATTCTGGATAGATTGAACGATGATATTCTAACTCTAGATAAACCCTACCATATCTCAAAAGAAGTGATTGCAGCTGTAACTAGGTTATGCAAGGTTGGGGATGTGCTGAGGAAGAAATCAATTTGACATAAAGAAGTTGAAACCCTAATTGGAGTAATTGGAGATCAAAGGGAATTGATAATATCCACAATTAAAGATTTAGTGACAAGGTACATTGCACATGGAATATCCTACAATTTTTTAAAAAAAAACAAAAAAGGTGCAACTTTAGCAGGTGAACATTGTGTACATTTCTCACAAGATGATAATGGAAGATCAGGATTTTGACCTTTGTGGATTACTGAAAGATTATCTAATGGAGAACATGAAATTGGAAAAGAAGACTAACTACCCTTTCAGGTTTGGTACTCTTGTTATATGCCTTGTGATGTATTTTTTGAATTGCTTACACCTGAACAATGACATAATATGGGAAGAGAGTGAACTAGTTTGCAAGCAGATTTACATATACTCTAACAATTTAAAAAAATGTGATCAAGTATATGAAAGTATCTTTAAGGGTTTGCTAAGTTTGGGCCAATTGGTATCCCCATTCCAGTAAGGGCACTTGAAGTTAGTTCCTCCTCCGGTGAGATGGAAAGAAAGAAGAAAAGAGATAAATAAATTGTTGTTTGTACTCCATCAACATGAAAGACTCCAAGAATTGAAGGGAAAAGAAAAGATTAGGTGATTTTGGACATACCAGATAAGGAATCTAATAAGGAAACTGAGGACACCCTACGAAAAGAACCATAAATAGCTAACCCAGGATAAGAAAAATAAATGACAGAAGGAAGTGAAGGAGAAGGTGATTTAACCAAAGAAGAACTATTGTAGCTTATTCATGAGGAAGATGGGATGCAAAAAATTGGGAACATATGGTCTATCAGACCTTCATATGAATAGGACATGATCTTAAGCATACTAAGTGCTCATTTGGTCCACAATCATATCAAATTGGAGATTTTGCAGAATACCTTGCTAGAAGAGATGATTGAATGCATCAAGGAAATCATAGACTCTAAGTCTCAAAAGAAGGAAGAAGAAGAAGTCATCCTACACCTAAAGAAGCAGTACAAATTGTCACTTACCAAACTGAAAAGGCACATGAATTAGCTAAGGCAATGCATAAGCACAACAAACAACATTTATAACTATTGTCTTTGATGGCCTCATGCAATAAACAACTACAAAGAAAAGCTAGAACAAACTAAAACAGAGCTAAAAAATATTGGAAATTTTTTTAACACGTCTCAGGATCATGATGGTGCAACCAAGAAAAGGATTCAAGAATTATAGATAGAGCATACAAATGTTCAGAACACTAGGAACAGGATTGTTGACACCTTTTGGAAAGTGAAGGACATAACAAAATGTAGGATGGAACAATTGATTGAGATACTGAGGAAAGGAGAAGTATTGGAAGAAGCCTTCACTATTCTAGAATCCCTTATCAAAATTATCAATTGGACATCTAAAAACAATAGCATTATCATAATCATTGGGATTGTAGTAGAAGCATGGAAGAATTTTCTTCCGGAGATGAAGGAAAAGTACAAAATATTCCTCAAATAGTGGTTGTATTTCTTCAAATTTTTGAATCATTTTTTGAATAAGTTTTTTATTACACTTCATAAGGGGAGAAAGAAAAATATTTTATTATCTTTTTTTTATTGATGTCAAAGGGGGAGAAAGAGCAGTGAAAAATTCCTTATCAAACTCAGGCGGAGTTTTGTCAGGACTTTTTGTTAGCTATGGCTTTTTGAAGTCTTGAAGGTTTCGACAATTAGTCATTTTTCACTAAGTGTTGCCATAAATGCCAAAGGGGGAGATTTTTGGCATATGGCTTTTGGTGTTGTCATTGATGGAAACCTAAGTCACTAATCTGGTCTGCATTGTAGTATCTGTCCATACCAAAAGATAGAGTAGACAATAGGGCATTAGGCTAAAGTTGAAACTGTCAGTCTATTTGCATTTACCAGTTTATTAATATTGATTGTGGATCTCAAGGAAGGTCTTTTCATATATGATATGTATTATTCTCAAGTTTTGTGCTATCACATCAATTGGTGTATGAGTTAGGAGATTTGGTCATTTGATTTTTTGTTCATTAGTATATGAAGGCCGATTAAGTGAATGTGGAGTGTTGGGGATGTTTAAGGTGAAATTATTTGGAATATTTTCATATTGAAGATTTTTTTTCAGTCCTTACTATGCTATGGCCAACTTTGGTGGATGCACATTAAATGTTCTTTATGATTTGAACCAACAATTGGAAAATATTTTTTATTTTATTGAAGCTGACTTATAGTGGTTGAATCCTTGGTGGCAGATATATAAGAGAAGAGTTAGTTAATTTTAATATATATGTGTGAGTGTTCAATATGTGTTGGTGTATGTTGCAAATATCATAAGAGTAGTTGAGCGATTATGCATAGTTTTCCTTATGCAGTAAGGTTTTTTTGAAGCAAATTGAGGCAAAATAGAGTGAAGCACAAAATTAGATAGAAGGTCCAAAATTTGATCTATGAGCCTAATTGGAACTATAATTAGGCATTTGTAGGTGTTATTTTCTCAGTTCAACCTTTTGATGTAATCCAAATCTATGTAAGGAAGTGAGCCTTCCTAAATTTGAGCAATGAGCTCTAGGCAATGTGCCTAAATGCAAGTGCATTCCCCATTTTGTAAAACACTTATATTTTGAGTACTCAAATTGTGGATTGACCTCCACCATGGTTTTTCCATTAACAGGGTTTCCACATAAAAATCCTTGTGTTATGGTGTTGTGGATTATTGTTTTATGTTCATGCATCTTTCTTTTGATTGAATGTTTTAGGCACTTGAGAGAACAGATTAATAAAGGTAAAAATTGCACAACACTGATTCACCCCTCCTCTTAGTGTTACTTGATTCCAACACTTTCCTCATTCAAACTATTGGCATTTTTTGAAACCCATCAAGGCCAATTAAGACATGTACCAAAATCACCATAAACTCCTTTGGACTTTCTTTCACTAAAACCTAAAACAATGATGATAAGACCCTCAATTAAGTCTATTTTTCAAAGAAAGTTTCCTTGACACTCTTCACCCACCTAAAACAACCACTCATACCTCTAAAATATGTGACAAAAAGACCAAATCAATAACTTTTAGGTACTCAAACTCTCAACTAGTTGTTGCTACAATAAACCCCCTTTTTTCTTCAATTAGGGGTAGGGTTTAATGGTTTACTATGTTCCCAACCACATACAAATTTAAAACTACCTCCAACACTTTGAAAATTTCCTATACAAACTCAAAAATCTCTCACAAAGACTCTTCTCTCAACATTTAATCATACTCACTCTCAAAACCATCTTTTCATAACCCAAATTCTTCACCTTTCTCAAAACAATTATGTACACATCCCCAATATCCTTCATACAAATAAAAACCTAAATTATACCATCCTATTTATAACACCCTTTTCCCATTCCACGTAGTCACAAGAATTACAGTATGTGGATGGGCTTATTCCATGTTTTAAGACCTTAAAACTTCAAGTTTGTACCTATAGGTTTGCTACTGGGTTTTAGCAATAAAACTCCTCTAAGTTAACAAACAACTACCAATAAATATTAAAATGGAAGCTAAAACCAATCAACATACGACTGTGCAGTCACGTACAGAGCTTGCAAATTCAACTTTGAATGCAAAAATACAAAAAATGAAGCAAAACAGGGGTTTCTTTATTGAATCTACTTCAATTTCTTAACAACCACCTTGAAATTTGATGGATTTCATGTATTTATACTTTTCCCTCCTAAAACTACCCTCCAAACTGACTAACTAACTTTTAAATTCCCTCATGACTATTGAGTTCCCCAAAATTACCTTTATTCTTTTACAATATTGACAACTTTGTCATTTTTTACAATTTTGCACATTTAAACCCCAAATTTTCTAAAAACCTTTAAAATGACTCAAAACCATATTAAATGATCAAACATGGCCTTATTTATCAAAATCTAAGACTTAAGACTTCAAATTCCATCTAAGACCCACCATTACAAGTTCTTGCATTTTATGCATCATTGACAAAATTGTGTTGCTTTACAAAAAATGACCTCCTACATACATTCTAATGGCCCATTGGACCTTATTGCCACACTTTAAGACCAAAAAATCCTAAGAAAACCTATTTTCATTCAAACTCAAACAAATTCAAATTAAATTTGAGTGGTGCTCCTGCACCAATTCCCGAAATACACATAGAACTAGAAAAATGACACAAAAAGATCGAAAACAAAGAAAAACCCTTTAGGTCAACATGGAAGAGACACGAATGTCTCAATGAATTGCATCATCCCCAAAAGGAAAACAAAAGAAAAATGAGAAAGAAGATAATGGAAACAATCTTTTATTACACGTCAAAAAGGCAAGAAAATTGAAAAAGGTAAAAGGTGAAAGTTAAAATATTTACAACATAAAGAAGAATGGGATACAAATGAAGATTCCATAAAGAGAGACATCAAATAGAACATCATGGGGGATCACATTACACACATGCAATCATAAAAAGAAATAATGCAAAAGACTAGTAAGGCACATGCGAGTCAACCTAAAGCGAGTCGTTCACATCACAATCATGTTTATTGTATATTGAAGAAGGAAAACTAGCCAAAGGGACAATACCATGTGTCGAACTACAACCATCCTTAGGTTCAACACTCTTCTTATGAGAATTGTCATTTAAGCTCATGGAAGAGGAAAATAATGTATTATATTCATTATGCACCTCTTTGTCAATTTTAGTAACTTCCTCAGAGCATCTACATTAATCACAACATGAGGTTGAATGATAGTGTCCAAGGAAGGGTTCAAGTCTTATTGTGGTTGTTGTATTGGATTTTTTTTTTTGGGATGGGGGTAGAGTCATCATGCATTACTTCATTTGAGTTTGGATTTTTATTTTATTTGTTTATTTATTCATGCAACCTGTGAGCAATGGCATGACGTCTACGCCTGCACTCTCTAGCACCTTTTTTTCTTTTAGTTCTATTTTCTAGTTGCCTTTGTATAGGAGTAGGTTGATCCACCATAGGTTTTCTTTCTTCCTTAAGGGGGGGAATGGAAGGAACCATAGGAGTTTGTTCAACCACTTTCTCTTTGACTTTGTAAACTTTCTTTATTCTAGGAGGTGTGGCAGGATTGCTTTCATTATCTCTTGGTCCTTTCTATGAAGTAGATGAAGGTTATATCTTAGGTTAGTCTTGGTTGTTTAGAATTTCTTTAGGTTCAATCATGGTTTCATCAACTTGATGGTAGGTTCAGTTGTAGACAAGGACATGTTTCAAGGGGATAATTCTACTATTTTCTTTTCCTTGAACTTTTGATAAGATGGGAAAAATAAATCTTCTCATGGTTTTATAGGTTCTATAGGCTTGGGCCAAAAGAAATCTAAGGAAAAGTTCCCTTTGGAGGACAATGGGTTAAAGGCACTGCGATGGAAATTGAAAAATTCATTGTCAAAGGGAAACTTTAAACATTTATTCACAATCAGAGGGACAAATTTCATGGAGTGAAGCCATGGGTAGCCTAGCTTCACATGAAATTGTTCCAACTATGGGATGATGGAGAATGAGATATCTAATGTTTTCAGTCCTATTTGTAAAGGAAGGGTGATTGATCCCATTGTAGGGAAAGAAAAAACATTATTCATCTTGATCCATGCTTTCGGTTTATCATATATCTCAATAGATCTCATGCAAAAGTAAGAATTCCTTGGTGCTCACATTTTCTCCATAGGTGGGATCTATTAGTATCCCATTAGTGGGATTGTCATAGATTCAGACAACTATGCAAAGAGGACCATTAGGTGCATGTTTAATTATATCTTTAGAGGATAAAGCAATGTCAAGAGCATTTCTAGTTCGGCCCTCACGAGGAATGACATATATCACTCCTACCATGTCATCCATTGGATCATTATCTATAGAATCATGTTGAATAGTGTCATTATTATCATCATTTGTATCAACAAATTCATCACATCATTCTTTGTATTTTCACTAGTTTTGACAAATGAAATGTTATGATTAGGCATAGGGTTTGTAAAAAATTGCAAGTTTTGGTTAGGAGGGGAAATATACTTATTTCCTTGATCACTAACACCTTAAACAGAAAGACAATTGGAATGAATGAGGTCTTGCAAAAGATGTTTAAGATGCTTACAATGTTCCATGTCAAGTCCACTTTTCAGTGATAATGGTAGTAAGAATTTGGCCTATAGCTTGCGGGTGATGGTTTATTAGGATTGGTGTTTTAACATGAGGTAAGGTAATCATCTTCTATTCTATGAGTTGTGACCTTGTGTTATGAATGGTATCAAGTAAGGTAGTGAATTGTCTTTTCTCATCTCCATAGCTAAAGGTTATTGTGACTTTAACAATAGCTACTTGGTTATTGACATTATGAGTTGCCTGTCGAGGAGGATTGAATTGAAGGAACCCTTTATTCTATTTTCTAAAAGGTAGGGAATTATTTTGGTTTGCCAACTAGAACTTCTCAGTTCAGTTAGAAGTGGACTTTGCATTACGACTACTAACTAAATTTTGATAATCATGGAGCGAAGTAAACACATGCATAAAGGAAGGGAATTTCATCATGGTAAGCTTAGCCTATATCTTATTGTATAAGAGTGAATTTTCACCCCTATGTAAGTTCCCCTATTACCCTTCTCCACTCTATAAAACCAAGTTTGGAGGCTTAATTAGACCTAAGCTTGCTACTTTCATCACACTTGGCACTTGTTTTGAGAATCGGTGAAGGAATTTTTGTCAGGGATGCCCACATAGCGTGTAGACTTCCACGTGGTGCATTTACGTCCCTGGTAGATTCTTGTGGTTGAACCTGCAAAGGCATTACACTTCTTATTAGAATTCAAGTTGTAATTCCCTCTTTGGCCGACTGACTCGAATATGGATATTTTCTTCATCTCGTCTTCAAATTCTCTCCTACATGCATTCTAACTTCTTTGAAGCATTCAATTCAGTTTCTTCACTCTTTTCTTGTGCTTCCAAGCATTCTAGCAACACCCTTGCACTCCATTACAACAACTTCACTCCATCACTTCAGTAGGGAAAGTTGGGACAACACCATTGCAACAGAGGCTCAAGTACTCTCATTTGCTCCCTCAAGTAGCCTTCAGTGCTCTTTGTGGAGGTCGTAAGATTCTCTTTCATCTCCTCTATCACTTGTTTGAGTAAGCACACTTACTATTTTGTAGTGTTCTTGGTGTTCTTCATTATAGTACTTTCTTTATCATACTTGCTTTCTTGGCTGTTTGTGGAGGTGGAAACACCAAAGCGGGGTTTGACTAAGGCAGGCCCATATACAACCACCCAACATTCTCCTTCTCTTTGTGTGTAGGTGAATGTGTTCTCAAGGAGCTAGCTACTGAATGAGTTTCTTTGTGAGATCCTTCTTGCCACCTTAACTCTTGCATTTTTTCTTTATCACATTAAAGAGTATTTTCTTTACTTAATTATGTTATTTTGGCCCTTTAGTAATAGTTAGCTGGGCTGTTAACTTTTTTTATTAGGTTTGACCTTTTCTCTATAGTTTTCTCATCATACGGATGCTTGCACACTTGAGAGATGCCAATGCATCGTGCTGTCATCTTAGGATTGTGCTTCTGTCCTCGGGCAAAGAGATTCCTGAGGCATAGTTTTGGACCTAGAAATAAGCTCACCTAGCCCCATCCTATACTTCAGTTTTGTAAAGTGATTGAAGGAGCTTATAGTATTCATCATTCTCATCTTGCATATCCTAACACTCCATTAAGTTGAGGTAAGTTAGGGCACCCTTCGATATCTTAGCCTTTTGTGACCTAGGGCCTTGCATGTGGTGGTCTCCCTCTCTTACATTTTTGGTGAACCTAACATGAACTGCTGTGGTTCCATTTTGTGATACTGAAAATTCCTTTCCTCATACTCTAGGAGTGTTGTAGGTGCGAGTGTTACATAATTATATCACCTTACAACACGACCTACAACCCCTATTTTAGGTAGTTGGAAGGTTCTGAAGGTGTTGCATAATGAAACTTTAATTGGGTCATTGTCTTATCCTTTAACCTTTAGGGATTTTGTGAAGGTATCATCTAGTGTGTGTAATGAACTCCTTCCTACATCAACCTATCCTCTCTGTGCAGCCTATGGATAGGGGTACTAGTATAACCTTCACTTCACAAGACCTGTCGATGGGTTTTAACAAGGAACCATCTCCTCTCTATATTACTACGTAGATCAAGGGAAACATCGTAGTGGGTGTTCTTGTTGATCCAAGGTCACAGGTAAACATAATAACCAAGGAGATTATGTTGATTAACTTCTTACATAAAGATGGGTATGACACACCTATGAGCACCATCTAAATGCATGACAAAATTTTTGTTCCCCCTTTGGGTAGTATTTTCTTATCGGTCTTGGTTGGACCTAAATCTATGAAACTCATGTTCAAAATTATCCTTGGGTCTAAAATCTTTAGAGTAAAGTTGGGTAGATCCCTTGGTTGGTGGTGATGAATGAGACACCCTTGGTTGTGCATAAATGTTTAAAATTTATCCATGGGGTTTCAAACATGTAATCCATGACACTAGTTATAGACCATCGATTGCTCATGGTAGCTACACCTTGGACTACTCTTGGCCTATGCCTGTTGGTCCTCTTCTTCCTAGAATGGACCTTCTACAACGAACATATTAGAACTATAAGAAAGGGTTCCTAAGGCCGAAAGTGAGATACCCTCTATTGCCTTATGTTGTTTCACATAGGGCCTACTTAAAAGTTAACATTGAGGGTGCTAAGGCGCAAAGGAAGGAAGAAGAGAAGTGATCCCAATATCCTCCTTCTTCCTCTTTTATTGGTTGGTTTGATGATTCTTCTTGCTCTACTATGGTACCATAAAATTCTACTCATTTGCAGGAGAATCCTATGGTGCTCGCTTGGAAAAAGCCTAAGCATCTTGCATTTGAACTTCCTATTCTGCTGACGAAGCCTAGATCCATTCGGTATAACAGGAAGAAGGTATCTCTAGGAGAGTCCTCTTTGTCTTGACCTTCGTAGCCTCCTACTACTCCCACCCCCAAAGCAGTGAATGGAAAGAGGTTCGTTGTTGAGGCTCTTGAGCTAACTCCCCACATTGCTTCTCAACGTATTCCTCTTGCTCAAGTTTAGGAATTCTTTCCTCTACTGGAAATGGCTGTAGTAGATGTCCCCATGGTTGGGTAGGAGCCTTTTGTTCCTTCGCAACCTTCATTCTCAAACTCAAAGAGTCATAGAAACTACCCTGTGCTCAAGTGCAAGCATCAGTGAAAGGCTCTCTTGGCTGAGTAGGTTGCCTCACAAAGGAAGGAGGAAGAGATGATTGCCCATGCTTCAGGGCCTCCTGCAGTGTCTTCCTCTCTCCTTCCTTCTACTTCTCTTCAATCTAGATTTGCATCACTTCTAGCTTACACTGCGAGTATGAATGTACTTAACCCCAAGGGGGTACAGGTGTTCATCACTCATTCAATGGAGCTTCCTTTGCTAATGTCTATTCTAGATATATAGCTTTTCCCGAAACCCATGGATATGACTAATACCTTGGTCATATCTACTACGGTTCTTTTCTCCTCTTCCTCTACACTTCTAGCCTCATTCATGGGGAGTTCATCTCCTTCAATGAGGAAAAAGGTGGAGTGTGGTCCTTCTAGCAATGAAGGACGTAAGAGGATCCCACCTTCTTTGTAAGGTGGCCCCACATTGAATTGTTCTATCTTGGTGACAAAACTCATCCCAACTTCCCCTAAGTTTGTCACCACTCTCAAGTCATTCGGCGAGTTTAGCAGTGAATCTCAAGCACAACCCACCCTATCCACTGAAGGTAGACATGAAACTCATGTAGGGTGCATGTTTAACTCTCTGGATGAAGTTCTAGCCTTGTCAACAATCTTCACAAAATCACTGACCCTAGCTCCACAAGAGCTCGGTGAAGAAGACCTTACAGGGCCTTCTTCCTTGGCCCTTGTTGTGGGAGGGTTAAACACTCCTCTTAACATCCCACCATTGCAAGCTTATCTTCCTTCCCCCTACAATGATCTAGAATGTGAATCATATGACCTCTTGGTCAATCAGTGTTAGGAGGAGGCCTCTTGATCTTGTGTGTATGTATTTTGTGATGTGTTCCCCCATGATCGTGCTATGTGTTCCTGGATGAACCTCATCACCACTATTGGTGCTTGGATACATGCATGGTTTTTTGGGTCACAAACCTTCTTCTATTTGTATCATCATTCTTCCATGTTTGTGCTTAATTTTTGAAAAATTGGGGATGATGCAAAGTGATGGGGGCATTTGGTCTTCCCTTCCATGTTGACCCAATTTTTTATTTTTACTTTGTTTTCCCTGCATTCTTTCTAATCTAGTTGGGGATTGATGATCTTTCTCCTTGCACCATAGTTACCTATTATGATCTTGGATAGACCCGACCCTGCTAAACTAGATACCCCTGTGCCCTTCATTTTTGTTTTTCTCCTTGTCTTTCTCTTTATCTTGTTTGCTTGAGTTGTCCCTCTCATGTGTGATAATGCCCTTTCTTCAACATTTCAATTTTCAAAAAATGCATTTGTTGCCAATGAGTCTTTTCTCAAAAATCTTCACAAACCTTTCTTCTAAATCATATTCTCAACTTGGAACCCTAATGGAACATTTTTCCTTCAATATGGGTTTGTAAAGAAAGGACTTGGAAACCTTCTTCGAAGAAGGAACAACTTTTACATTCCCCTCGCATGGGTACATATCTTTCCTTTAAAATTTCTTGAAGTGAACATCATTCAAAAGGATCCATTAATGATGGATCACTTTGAGAAAGAAAAAAAAATCTTTCAAACTGTGTGTCCCTTGAGGGGACCCCCTTCTTCATGATAGGTTCCCAAGGGAACCCTTTGAAATTCTTCCAAATTGTTGGCGATTTGCGCAACTACTTTCTTACTTTCTTGCGTGGTAGCTTCTTGACTCTATGGAGCATTCCCTCTCAGGTTTCCTCCATGCAAGATATCTTGGGGGTCACCTTCCCTATAGGTCTTTGGGTCTGTAGGGAACTTCCTTGAGTATTATTCATGTGAGAGGTCTTGGAGAAAACCTTCCCTACAAGTTTGTATTTCTGTAGGGTGCTTTCCTGGCTTCATCCATGTGAGAGATCTTGGGGGACACTTCCTAGGTATCCTCCATGTGAGAGTCATTAGGGGACACCTTACTTGTAGGTCTATGGGCCTATAAGGTGCTTACTTCATGGGGATTCCTTCATACGAGAGATCTTGGGGGTTCCCTCCTTGCAGGTCTATAGGCATGTAAGATGCTTTGTTTCTTCAACTTCATAGTTTTGAGAAGCTATGAAGTCTTTCGCTTGTCCTGCACCTTCATGTTTGCTAGATTTCTATCTGCTTCCTCGATAGTTTAGGTATACATTTGTAACCTTACTCCTTCCTTTATTTACTTTATCGAGCACTCATCAGTACTCATGCTCGCTAAAGTGGGGGGAAAATGTATGAGTGAATTTGCACCCCTGATGCAAGTTCCCCTTTTGTCCTTCTCCACTTTAGAAAATTGAGTTTGGAGACTTAATTACACCTAAGCCCATTGCTTTTAGCACACTTGGTGCCTAATTTTGAGGGTTGGTGGAGGAATTTCTATTAGGGATTCCCATACGGTGCACAAACATCCACGTGATGCACTTACATCCCTAGTCGATTCTTGTAATTGAACATGCAGAGGTGTTACACTTGTCATTGGGAGTCAAGTTGTAATGCCCTCTTTGGCTGACCAACCTGAATATGGCCATTTTCTTCATCTCCTCTTCAAATTCTCTCCTTCTACATGTATTCTAAATTCATCAAATCATTCAATTCAGTCTCTTCACTCTTTGCTTGCATTACCAAGCATTCTAGCAGCACCCTTGCACTCCATTGCATCAACAACTTGACTCTTTCACTTTACTAGGGAAAGTTGGGGACAACACCATTGCAATAGAGGCTAGAGTACCCTCATTTTCTCCCTCAAGTAGGCTTGAGTGCTCTTGGTGGAGGTGGTAAGCTTCCCTTTCCTCTCCTCTATAACTTGGTTGAGTAAGCACACATACTTTTTTGTAGTGTTCTTGGTGTTCTTCATTATAGTACTTTATTTATCATACTTTCTTTCTTAGTTGTCCATGGAGGTGGAAACAACAAAGCAGGGTTTGACTGAGACATGCCCCTATACAACCACCCAAAATTCTCCTCCTCTTTGTGTGTAGGTGAATGTGTTGTCAAGGAGATAGCTAGTGAACGAGTTTCTTTGTGAGATCCTTCTTACCACCTTAAATCTTGCATTTTTTCTTTATCATATTAGAGAGTATTTTGTTTACTTAATCATGTTATTTTGGCCCTTTAGTAATAGTTAGTTGGGCTATTATCTTTTTTTCCTAGGTTTGACCTTCTCTCTATAGTTGTCTAGTCATATGGATGCTTGCGCACTTGAAAGATGCTAGTGTGCCACACTATCATCTTAGGACTGTGCTTCTATCCTTGGGAAAAGAGTTTTTTGAGGCATAGTATTGGACCAAAAAAATTGGCTTACCTAGCCCCATCTTGTAATTAGAGTTTTTAGAGTGATTGAAGGACCTTATAGTAATCATCATTCTCATCTCGCATATCCTAACACAATTTTTAGTTGAGGTAAGTTAGGGTAGCCTTCTACATCTTGGCCCTTCGTGACCTTGGGCCTTGCATGTGGTGGTTCTTGTCTCTTACACTTTGCAAATTTTCTATGAACATCTTTTGAAGGCAAGGATTGGGAACCTTGACATCGATTTGGGAATAAAGTGATTGATAATGTGAGATAAAGTTAGTTATCTTTTCTTCTTCTTTTTGTTTGCATCTCATCAAATCAGCCAAGGTCATCTTAGGGGTCATATGCACTTGGAAATAGTTAAAAAATTCCTCAACAAGTTCATTGAATGAATAAATTGAGTTATTCGGTCAATAATAGAACCATCCCAAGGTAGTATCTTTCAAGGACCTAGGGAAAAGCTTAGCCAGGAATTTATCATCAAGGAAAGATTCACTACATAAGGTGGTATAAGCATTAACATGGTTAGAAGGGTCTCCCTTTCCTCCATATTTCTCAAATCTAGGTACCTCTACACCTTGTGGCATCAGTGTTCACAATATATCCAAGGAAAATGGATTTCTTTTGACATATATGTAGGTGGGCAATTTTGATTTTGGTTTATTTTGGAAACTTTCTCTTGAAGGGATGAAACAGTTTGCAAAAGTTGATTTATGAGAGGGTCATTGCTTATGTTATGAGATGGAGGTGAAAAATGTGAGGGGGTGTACGTGTTCAAGGGACAAGTGAATGGAATGCTTATAGGTGGTAAAGTGGTAGGAGATATGAAATGTGATTCCACAAAGAAATTAGGGATGCTAGTGAAAATACCCCAAGGAAGGAATCACATTACTAACCTTGGTTGGATTGTTGTTGTGACTTGAGGGTTGGTATAGGTAGGAATTGAGGCTATTTTTGTAAGAGGAGGAATTTGAGTTGCTCCTTGGCTTGTGACATTGCTTGTGAGTAAAGGACAACTAGTGGTTGAGGTGAGGTGTTTTCCAAAGATTTGAACTACATTTTTCACAAGTTCAATTCCATTTTCACTTTCAAGCATGCAATGAGTGTTATCTATAGTAGGAATGGAAGTAGTTGAAATATTATCATTTTTCACTTGATGTTGTAGGTTTTCTAAGTCTTCAACCATTGTTTCTTCAACATGCATCACACTACTTAAAGGTAAAGAGTTGTTAAGGGTATGGTTCGTACCTAGTGTACTAATGTTCATACTAGGAGTGGAAGAGCTAGATAACCCAAGATCCATAACAATTTTGCTATCATGGGATGACATGATTCTAGAACTTCATCTCACTACCGTATTAGCAATAGGACATCAAATACTCTTGCAAGGGCTTCTTATTTCAAGATGAATGCAAATGCAATATAAGATAGGAAAAATGAAATTACTATAACAAGTTTTTTGGAAATTGAAATAGAAAGCTATAAACAAAAAATAGAAGCTCAAAAAAAGTGCTTTAAATGCTAAAAAATGCATGCAGAATGTGCACTGGGACTAATTCACCCAAGGTGGCAAATGAATCCTAGTACGGTTTTTTTCCATTTTTTTTTTTTTTTTGAAAATTTTAATTGATTTTTATCCTTTTTTATGTTGTATGATTTGTATTCTACATGCAAGAGCTGATTTTGTTTTATTTTCAGTGATTTAGAATACAAAAATGCAAGTTATATGAACCTTCACTAATGTAAAATTAGAAACCCTAGAATGCCAATTAACTAGTGTAAATCCTAATGCAATGTTAGTGCAAGCCAAATCTAAGATGACGATGCACTCCAAATAAGAATTATGATGTTCTAAATGTAGGTTCACCAAAATGGAACCTCTTAAAATTGGGGCTAGATGATTTAGTATTAACTAAGACCTAGAGCACACCCACTTTCAAGCTATTCCATTCAAGGATAGCCCTAGAGATCTCAACAGAAAGGAGAAATAGATCTTGCAATAGGGTTTTCTTAGGGGCCGATTGTAAACTAATGAGGGGTTCACCACAATGTAAGAAATTTGAAAGAAAAATACAATGGAAGATGTAATACTAAACCCTAATATGATGCAATGACTTACAAAATGACATAGAAATGTAAATGAAACAAAGAAACAAGTTGTAAGATGAAATGTATGCACATGGGAATTCGAAGATGACTAGAAGGAGGTATGAAATGCTAGAAATTCTATCCTCAATGCTAAGTGGGACTCATTCACCAATCTAGATAAATCAGTCCAAAATCTAAGTTTCTTTGTTGGAATAAGAATCTAGAAAATGGGTATCCAAATCTGTAAAAGTATAAAATTTGACCAAAGCTAGGACTCATTCGCTAGAAGTGGTGAATCAATCCAATTAGGGCTTTCTAAAACTTCAATATTTTTTTTTTCTCCTTAGTCTACTCAACCTTCTTCTTTAGGTTTCTAGATATGAATTACTGTAGATTAACTTGTAGGTGTTATCCAATGTTCTCCAATGCTTGATGACAACTTTTTCAACTTTAGGCACTTTGACAATTTTCTCTAATCTTTCTCTTCAATGTGTCTTCAACCTAAATCTATAAATCAAACACAAAAGAGATGGAAAAATGTTGTTTTGTTAGTGGATAGGGGATTTCCCTAGTCAAAGCCCATTTTGGCAATCAAACCTTGAAATAGAATGAAATAGTAATGGAGAATGGGGTATGTGCAAGATCATGATGGGCCAAAAAGTGACAATATGATGGGTATGTGGCTGACAATTTTTTTTTTACCCAAAATTGATGAAACGAAAAGGGTTTTTAAAGGAGATTATCAAATTTCCACCAATATAAATTATGCTTTACTTTTAATTTAATAAGTAATTATTATTCATTTTCTATTCAAATTACGACTAAAGTCCTTATTGATAGAGTGATTGAAAAACATCTATAGCTTTCAAATGGTGTCATATTTTTTGAATCCAAAACATGTGTCACATTTTATGCTTCGTATACTATTGGATTAAAAGAAGAAAAAATGAATTTCATGAAGTTTTGACCAAGTTAAGGTGGTCAGACATATGAGTTTTTTACATTTTTTAAAAGTTGTAATAAACAATTCATAATTAATTATTTACTTGGAAAAAAATTACAAAAAAATATGCATCACATTGGGACATGAGTCCTCTGCTTATATCTAAAATATTATAAAAAAATATCATCATTAAATTACTATGGTTAGGGTGGTCAGACAGACACCTACTTCTTATTTTTTCCCTAAATTTAAGTACTATTGCATTGAAATTTCAAATTTTCACCAAATAGATTTTTTTTTTTGTAAAAAAAAACTAGTAGTTTAGAAACTACATTCAATTTTCTATAGATTCTATTCTTACATATTTTTAAAATAATATAGATAACTTATTCAAATTTTTACTTCAAGTTGTCTAACTCTAATTTTTCTGATTTTTTTGCCACTTAAGGGCCTATTTTTTCCATGACGATCCTGCGCATACCCAATGATGAATGAAGAAGATATGGTATTGCAACAAACCAAATTATATCAATAAGATGTTGCAAAAATGTGTGAGATGGCTCTAATGGATTTATATCTTGACTCTTGCTTGAAGGTGATAGATCTTGAATGAAATGCTAGCTTGAACCGTAAAACCCTACATCATAATTGTTAGCTCCAAGAAAAAAATGATGCATGAAGTCCTTGACATGATACTTGATGCTTGAATAATGGTCTAAAATGCTTTATACTCTTCCATTGGATACTCTTTAATGCTCTACTAAACACTTGAATGCTCTTGTGAACTCAAACTTGATATAAGGATGAATACTTGAATGCTTTGGTTGAAAATGAGTAAAAGAAACTTGTATTTGTAGCGAATTATGAAAAAATTACTAAAATTACAACACTACAAGCTTACATCAGATCTAGGGGGTAAACATCTACCAAGAGTTTGAATTAATTTTCATTTTGGGCCATATAGGACTCATTCGCCCAAGGTGGTGAATGAGTCCCATTAAGCATAATTTTTGGGACCTTTTTTAAAATTGCTTAGAAAGGTGTGAAACTAGATTTGGGACACAAAATGAGTCCTAGATCACTAAATCTATCCCACACAAGCTGAAACGCCTAAATTATGATTGGGCATTGATTTGTGTCAAGATTATCCTTGAAAAGATGCATCAAATGGGGCTTGTGAATGCAAAATAATGCCAATTAAAGCATAAGGAAGACCAATTATTAATGAAAACCATATAAATGTGTAAAAATGTGCTACAAAACTTTAGATAAGGAATGATTAAGGTTAAAAATAGATTTATTAGGTCCAGTTAATTAATAAAGCCTTAGAAAAGTGTGAGTGTGTGTTATAACACTTCACAACACTTTAGCAAGGTACCATTTATCTTTATAGTTCACAAGGGCCCAAGACCTAATGTGATTGTGTCAAACACATTACAACACTAAATCAAGGCACCATTAAGCCTAGTCTACAAGGAGGGCCCAAAAAATAAAGGAAAAATAGAAGGGATACTTTTTTCGTTGCCACACATGGGTTTGATAAAATAGTAAAAAAACTACTTGGTGTGATCAAATTGCCTATTATATAGTAAAAAATGCAACATTATAAACCCAAACCCATGTTATGCCTTGAGATATTTCATACAATTTCCTCTTGGGTAGACCATGGATTCATGAAAAGAATGCAACTTGTTCAAACCTTCATTATTTAATGAAGTATGTCTATAAAAACAAAGTGTACACAATCAAAGTTGACCCTAAACTTGGAAATTGTTTATAGACTAAGAAAACCACGAAAATTACTTTGAAACCATTGATACCAACTCTAAAAGTGGAAATTACACAAGAAGAAAAATAAAATCATATTAAAGAAGTCATGAATTTATTGGAAGATGATTGAGGTTCCTAGATGTCATGCCAACATTCATGGGAGAATACAAGATCACAAAAAAAGAACCAAAAAAAGGAAAAGAACCAATGGTAATGTCAACATACAAATTGAAAGAACCCTCACAAGCATCTAATTCATATACTCAAGAAGAAGACACAAGTTATACAAAAAACTTTGATGATGATGATTATGAACAACCACCAAATTTGAAAGAAATGGAAAAGCTTTATGGAAGAGGTTATAAGATCTTGAAGCAACTTGGTTATCATGGAAAAGGATATGGTAGAAATGAACAAGGCATATATGTTCCTATAGATCCTAATACAAAATAAACAAAAAGTGGTCTTGGATATTTTCCTTCTAAGATAATGAAAGAAAAGAAAAGGCCTTCACTCAAAATCAACACCATCATGTGTAGTTCCTCTAAGATAACTCTCACTTTAAAGCATCCTAAATTGATTGATACAACATATGATGAATCATTGGAATGATTTTAACATGATGAATTATTGAAAGAAGTGCTAGGAGATTATGATAGGTCATTTACTCCCCATAAGAAAAATGGAGTCACTTATGCTATAGTTAGTACTAAACAAGTGAATGAAGAAAAGGAAAACAATGATGTTGATGATGATAAAGAAGAACATATCCCTGAAGTTGCAAAACAAAATGCACTACCTATATGTTGGCATATGGCTCGTGTGGATGTAGTTTTCTATTTTTTGTGTTGTCATTGATGTTAATTGTAGTCATCATTTTGGCCCATAGTTATGCATTCAGTTGCACCGACAGTTTAAGTGGAAAATTGTGTCACCAATAGGACAGGGTATCCAATCTAATAGCTTCACTGGATCATCACTTCATGTTGTGGATCACTAAAATTATTTATCAAGCATGTGGAACACCTTATTATTGAATCTTGTATTGCTGACTTTATGGCTACATGGTTTTGGAGGTCCGATAGGACATTTTCTGTCTATTTGCTTCTTAAAAGCTGACTCAGTGTAAATGGTGTGTAGCAAATGTATAAAGTTGAATTATTTTAATTAGATGTTTAATTATGGGTCCTAGCTTTTGTGTAGCTGACTTTTTGGATATGCATTGAAATTATTTATGTTTTTGGCTTGACAAGTTACAAATGTTATTAAGTTTTGTTGAGCTGACCTGTGGCGATTAATTCCTGGTGAGCATATATATTTAGATGACTGGTAACATGATTTAGGAGAGTGAAGAATTTGTGCATGTGTGTGTTGTGAATGTCTAAGGTGTATTTGAGCAATATCATGCGCAGTTTCACTTGTGCATAAATATTTTGTGTGTGAACTTGAGTAGAACAAAGCAGAAGTTCATTATCAGTCATCAGAACTAATTTCGACACCAAAGCCCAATTGGAACTACAATCAAGCATTGGTAGATGCTATTTACTTAGTTCATTTTATTTTGTATGAATTCCAAATTATTGTAAGGGCAGTGAACCCCCATCTTTTGAGCAGTGAGCTCTAGGAAGTGACACTGAATTCAAGTGCATTCTTACTTTGTAATACTTCTTTCAAGTATACTCAAAACTTATTGTGGATTGGCCATCCACCATGGTTTTTCCCCTTGCAGGGTTTCCACGTAGAAATTCTTGTGTTATGGTTGTGTGGTTTATTGTTTTCTATTTCAACATATTAATTTTGATCAAATATATTTAGTGGAATAAGGATCAGGATAAAAAGGTTGAAATTTGCACAACACTGATTCATCGCCCCTCTCAATGTTGCTTGTTTCCAACAATTGGTATCAGAGCTAGTTCCTTTGAAGAAGTCTAATAGCTTAGGGAGATCTTGGAAAGTCATGGATACAAGTAGTCTTCAATAGCAACTCATGGTGGCCTTGGATGACCTTGACCAATCAAAATTTGAGATCTAGGAACTGCAAGAAAATTTTGCAAATGCAGAAAAAATAATCCAATCATTTAAAGAAAAGATTGATGAATCAAGGGAGAAAATAAAATAATTATGTGGTCAGCTCAAGCAAAAGAACAAAATCAATGAAGATGAACAGCTCAGTCAAGTCCTGAAAGAAAAAATAGAAGAATGTGAAAAAATTGCTCAAGAGAATGTTTCCTTGAAGCGTGAGACATAATCCATCATGATGAAGATGACTAAAGAGTTAGAGAATAGAAAGAGAAATGAAGAAGAGGTTGCACAATCCTTGAAAGAAAAGTCTGAACAATGCAACCGACTAGAAAATGAATTGGAGAAATCTAAGAACAATGAAGAAGAGCTTGAAAAATGGCTTGATGATCTCAGGGATGAACTTGCTACATCAAACGAGTTCAAGGAAAAATTCAAAGCAAGCTTAGCCAAACTTGATGAGTTATTCAAGGGAAAAGGAACTGATGGTGACAAACGAGGTCTTGGATATGAAGAAGGAGAAACGTCTAGATCTACTCAAAGGAATCCTAGATAAGGAAAACCCATACAAGCCAACCAGATGAGTAAGCCTAATAGAAATCTAGTAAGGAAACTTAATGATCAAATATTTAATGGTTATTGTTATACTTGCAACAAATTTGGTCATATGGATTCTCAGTGGGACATGTGTAGGATCATCATGGAAAAAACAAGCCCTTACGTGGCAAAAAATTTAGAAAAATCAGAGTTAGGCAACTTGACATAAAAAATTGAATAATTTATCTATATTATTTAAAAACTATGTAAGAATAGAATCTGTAGCAAATTGAATGTAGTTTCCAAACTACTAGTTTTGTTTAAAAAAAAAGAAAACTCTATTTGGTGAAAATTTGAAATTTCAATGCAGTAGAACTTAAATTTTAGGGAAAAAATAAGAAGTAGGTGTCTGTCTGGCCACCCTAACCACATTAAAATGATAATATTTTTTATAATATTTTAGATATAAGTAGAGAAATCATGTCCTGATGTGATGCATATTTTTTTGTAATTTTTTCCTAAGTAAATAATTAATTATGAATTTTTTATTATAACTTTTAAAAAATATAAAAAACTCATATGTCTTACCACCTTAACCTAGTCAAAACTTCACGAAATTCAATTTTTATTTTTTTAATCCTATAGTATGCAAAGCATAGAATGTGATGCATGTTTTGGATTCAAAAAATCTGATACCTTTTGAAAGCTATAGATGTTTTTCAATCATCCTATCAATAAGGACTTTACTCATAATTTGAATAGAAAATGAATAATAATTACTTATTAAATTCAAAGTAAAGCATAATTTTTATTGGTGAAAAGCTAAGAAACTCCTTTAAAAACCCTTTTTGTTTCATCAATTTTGGATAAAAAAAATTTGTCAGCTACATACCCATCATATTGCCACTTTTTAGCCCATCATGATCCTGCACATACCCAGTGTAGAAGTAGGGTGAACATAAGTAGACTGCCATTCTCAGGACAATGCTTTAATTGTTACAAGTATGGTCACAAGTCAAATGAATGCAAAACTATGATGCATAACTCTCATAGAGATGTCAAATGCTATGCATGCAATAGATTTGGACATGTTTCTAACCAATGTAGGTTGAGACAAAGTCAATGGAACAATTGGCCTAAGCAAAGAAGTGTTGTTTGCTACAATTACAACAAATTTGGCCACACTTCTAGATTCTATTGGAACAAAAGAGGTCCGGTAAAATATAATAAGCAATCGGATGTTAAGGGAAAAGTAAAGATCACTACTGATGAGATCAAGAAGTAGATTCAGAAGAAATGGGTAAAGAAGAATCCCTCTACAGAAGAAAATGGATTTGCACCAAAAGTCTGTTTTGGTAATATCCCTAGAAACTAATTGTAGGTCTCTACATTAGGGGGAGGTGTCAAGAAAATCATCTAAACCCCCTTTACAAGTGATCTATACTAGAATTTGGATAAGTCTAGTAGGAAATCAGATATTCTATAGTTATTGTGGAATGAATCTAAAATACCAATGAATTTTATTGAAGATTTGTGCAATAATTGTTTGCCTCAAAATATAACTTTTTTGAAAGCCTACAGAATTAGGGCAAGGGAATTTATTGCAAAAAGTAAAGGGTTAGGTTCAATGTAAATAAAAGAACCGTTTCCAATCTCATTTATCACATTACATTCAAGAGAAAGAAGTCAGAAGTACTCTGAGGTGATCTTGGCCAAAGCGAAGAAGTGATTCAAGCTTAGAAGAGAATCTATGATCGAACTCCATTTCATCTTTGAAAGGTATTTATAGCAAAATATATAAATCTGTGTATTGAAAATTATGTCTACCCCTCTTCTAGTCGAAGTAAAGGATATGTTGTGTCCTAAGTTCAACTGGCATCAATATAAATCCATAGACATTGAGCCCTTAGGAGTATTTTCTTCTGTGCCATACTATGTTTTTCCCATCGAAGCTATTAGGGCTTATGTGCATGCAAACATTGAAGATTTGGGTAGTGCACAACTATTAGAATTATATTCTAATCACATAGTACAAGAAGATTTCTTTGTGAAACCTAAATTCGAAACCCTAGTGGACAAGAAATTTGTGCAATTCTTGAAGTTTCCCATATTTGAGGAGGATGAGTGGGTTCAACATATTCTAAGTAGAGTGCATGATGAATTTATGTGGCTAAATATCCCATTTAAGATTACCAAGGAAGCTATTTTCACAGTTACTGGCTTAAGTTCTTCCAACAGACTTCTAGTATTGAAGTCAATAAAGAATGATGATGTCACTAAAGTGATTGGATCGCATTGGGATAGAAGGGAAATGACTATAAGTCATATTGCCGAAGTTGATGTGAGATTTGCATCCATGATCATAGGGTATAAGATTTACCATTCAAGCCAAGAAAATTCTATATTTGGCACTGCTATTTACACAACATATGAGATGATAAAAAAAATGTGGATTATGATCTTTGTGAATTGCTAAGAGAGCAACTCTTGGAGAATCTAAAGAAATTCAAGAAGGAAAAAAAGAATGTGTTCAAATTTGACAACCCGTTAATCTACCTATAGTTTTACTTCTCAAGTGAGGTACCGGGTTTTGGCCAAGTTCAATGGAGAAATGATGTTCTAGTAGAAGTACAAATTTGGGACATGCTATGTAGTCTTGGTGATTGGAAAACCCGCAACAAAAATATGTGGGGTTATTTCAAAACATTTAAAAAATAGATGCATGCCTGAGAGAGGATCATTGAAGCTATAGTGGAACAGTATAAAGATTCTATATGCTTCATGGTGGACATTGATGAATGTCACATGGAAGCAACTGATCCAAGAACTATTTGGATCATGCCTATGGGCTATGAAATGGATGAAAATATACTGGGGATGTATGCTGATCATCTTCTAAATTCTCCAATGGATCCAAATGAAGAAAGATTGGGCACCTATGCAGAGAAGAGCCTTGAAGTTAATTCAGAACTGAATAATCCTAAGTCTACTAGGAAGGTAAGAAAGGAAACAAAAATCATTGTAGAGCAACTAGGTATTCTAGTTGAGAAGTTGAGAAAAATCAAAAGACAAAGGGATGAAGCCAAAGCTACAAAGGAGAAGGAAAAGGAAACAACAGCTGGTCCGGGAACATCTATTGGTAACACTAGAACAACTAGGAGTTATCTAGATATCATCAAATAAGGTTGAAGCCTCGGAGGAAAGAAAATAAAGCTTCGAGGACATAAAGTTGCATCCACAGATGAAGAAGAAGAGACACACTCAGAAGAAATAGTGAGGGAATTGAAGGCAACCGAGAGTCATGTTGTCAAGCTGAATAAAAGAAAGCCTTCTAGAAAAAGTGAAGGAACTCAAAAGAAGTGCAAAACTGTCAAATCCAGCATGTCATTGGAAGAAGTCAAAAATACAGCAGTGGTTGATAGTAATCTCAAGCCACTCTATGACCTATATGAGTTCTTTGATGATTTTGGTAAGTTAACTCTTGAAGAAGTTGTTGTCAAGCATTTGAATGTTTTCAATAAAACTCTTGTTGAAATCATGTATGGCTTACCCACAAGCCTATACAAAGCTTTGGAATCAAGAAGGGTGAATGCTAGGACAGAGGAAGAAAACATGAGGAAAAGAGTCCTTGTTGACCTATGGCCAAAAATGGGAATTGAATAATTGTATTCACTCCTTAAAGTTAAAAATGAATTCAGAAGCAACTCAAGAGTCAATAAATGCATGATTGGTAACACTAATGATGTTATAAGTGATACCAAGTCAATTCTAGAAAATTTCTTGTCAAAAGAAAAGGAAAACATTGAAGAAGTCAATATTGAATAGGCTCAAAGTCATGAGGAAGTGAATGTGGAAGTGAGTAAGTTAGGAGGAAATGAAAATGATGTGAACATTAATGTATCTAATCCTCTAATATTTGAGGATGTTCTAACTTCCCCCAATGATATAAACACTGAAACACCTATTGTGACTAAGGTCCAAAGTGAAGTGGTAATTGATGTGGAAGAAGTGTCCGGTAATGAGAAAGAAATGTCAAAGGTCATTCCAGAAGCTCAATCTAAAATTGACAAGGGAAAGAGTCATGAGATTAGTTTGGAAGAGGTGAAGGAATCTCTATTGGAGCAGAAGGCAGAATTAGACTTTGAGTTTGATGAGAGCTCAATCAACTTATCCACATTGTCTCTAATCTAGATGCTAAAAGATGCCAAATTAGCTCAAGACAAACCCAATGAGAAAATATTGAAATCTTATATCAAAGAAAGTGAGCTGCTAAAACTCGAATCTAATGTTTTATAGAAACTAATGCCTACCCATGTTATGGATCCATCTAGATCCCCCTCTAGTGAGTTAAAAAGATTGATAAACTCTGTAGACTCTCATTTCAAGTCTTTTAAAGTTTCAACTCAAATTCAAGTAAAAAGGGAATTCAAGGAGGAACGAATTGGAAGCTTAATCAAATTAATTGCCAAGGATAAGGATCTACTAGCAACATGTATACAAAATATCCAAAGTGCTATAACTAAAGGAGGAAATATGTACAAATCCTATCTAATCTTGTCAAAATTTACCACGGGAAATGAGAAAAAGATCAAAGATATTGAGCAACAACTGGCTATTATTTCCAACACCTTTGATCCTTTCACCAATAGTATGTGTTAACAAGATAGTCAAGTAATATCTTTTCTTGACCAGTTAAAGACTCTTAAGCTTGAAAATGAAAGGGTTATTAGTAGAGTAAGTGAATTCAGGAAGCTGATAAGTCTAGAAATTGAGATGATGGGAAACACTCTGAAAGAAGCAAAAAGTGATGTGACCACTCTTGATCCCACATATTTGGAAGCTGCAGAAACCATGACTTATCTTCTCTATGGTCATATTACCATTCTGGAGAGTTTCAAGAGTATCTAGGACCCAAAATTAGAAGGACTAAAGAATGTCTTTGCAGACATCTTCACATTTTTGTAAGTCTCTGGATATACTTGTACAATTTTGCAATTTTGGTTTCCCCAATTTTTTCATTGATGCCAAAGAGGGAGAGTGTATGTGAAAAATGAAAACATATTCTTAGGGGGAGTAATATTTTGCAACGAAGCAGAATTTTGTATTTTGGCATAATGTATATCAACTTCGACACTTAGTCATTTTCACTAAGTGTTGCCATTAATTCCAAAGGGGCAGATTGTTGGCATATGGCTTGTGTGGATGTAGTTATAGTTTTTTTGTGTTGTCATTGATGGAAAATACAATCATCATTTTGGTCCACAGTTATGCATTCAATTGCATTGACAGTTAAAGTGGAAAACTATGTTTCTCTGGTAGGTTAGGGTATCCGGTCTAATAGCTTCACGAGATCATCACTTTGTGTTGTGGATCACTGAAATTTTTTATCAAGAACGTGAAACACCTTATCATTGAATCATGTATTGCTATCCTTGTGGCTTCATGGTCTTGGAGGTTCAGTAGGACATTTTACACTTGTTTTCCTGTTGGAGCCAACTCAGTGTAAATGGTATATAACCGTTGTACAAAGTTGAATTATTTTAATTAGATGTTCAATTATGGGTCCTAGCTTTTGTGTAGCCAACTCTTTGGATACACATTGAAATTATTTATGTTTTGGGGCTGACAAGTTGCAAATGTTACTATGTTTTGTTGAGCCAACCTATGGCGATTAATTCCTAGCAAACGAATATATTTAGATGGAAAGTCACATCATTTAGTAGAGACAAGAAGTTGTGTGTGTGTGTGATGTGAATTTCTAAGGTGTATTTGAGCAATATCATGCACAGTTTCACTTGCGCATAGAGATTTTGTGTGAAAACTTGGGAAAAATAGAGCAGAATTTCATTATCAGTGAAACATGACACAAGTTCATCATCGGAGCTAAACCGGAACTGCAATCAAGCATTTGTAGATGTTATCTATTCAGTTCATTTTCTTTTGGATCAATTCCAAACTATTGTAAGGGTAGTGATCCCCCATCTTCTAAGAAGTGAGCTCTAGGAAGTGAGCCTGAATGCAAGTGCATTCTTATTTTGTAATACTTCTTTTGACTATACTCAATTTATTGTGGATTGGCCATCCACCATGGTTTTTCCCCTTACATGGTTTCCACGTAAAAATCCTTGTGATATGGTTGTGTGGTTTATTTTTTTCCATTCCAGCATATTAATTTTGGTTAAGTGTATTAAGTATAATAAAGATTAGGATAAAATTGTTGTAATTTGCACAACACTAATTCACCCCCCTCTCAGTGTTGTTTGTTTCCAACAGTTGCTACAACAATCTTCTTCCTGTTCTATTTTTTTCTTCTCTTCTTACATATCTTACATTCACTAGAAAAAAATAACTGACTATGTTCAACAAACATGCCTAGAAAAAAAGAGCTAAAACAAGGATATTAATTGCAATTAAATTATGCTACATGGGAATATCTATTGAAAAATATTTGCATTTAAGTTCACATTATAAATTTTTCCTATAGATATGAGTTGAAAATATTGTTTAATTCCATATTTAGCTAGAGAGAGGAAAATTCATAGGCTTGAGAAAAAAATGATGGTGGAGAAAAACTAAGAGTTTAAAAAGGAGGGATTAAAGAGGGGCAATTAGGATTAATTTTTAAGAGTAGGGGATCTTTTTTTGTTATCAAAAATTATTAAGCCTTGTTGAACTAAAATATTCTTTAGAAAAGGTGTGATCTAATTAGATTCTTAAATACTATAAGAAAACATACACAAAAATTATGTATATGGATAAGAAAATGGATCTAGAAAACAAATATAGGGAAAAGTGCCAAAAAAACTAATGTAGGGTAGGGAAAAAATTATTGTACCATGATTGTGGTAGTGACTTGGACTATACCATATTTGTAGCCACATCCAACAATAGTTCACAAAATACAACTTATTTAATCTAGACTAAAAAAGTGTTTGTTTAGCTTTTGGTGATTGTAGAAATTCTTATTGGGTTCAAAATAAATCTACTACCATGAGAAAATATAAATAGGGCCTTGTATTGATTTAAAAATCATGGGTGGAATTGGATAGAGAAATCAAGGAAGTTCCCTCTATTCATAGTTATTTAGCAAGATCGAGATAGTAGTATTGACATTAAAGAAGCAAGGGGCATCTTGCATCCAAACATCCTATTGTACTTGATAAAACTATTCTTAATAAAGGTAGGATGACGCTTCAATGCTACTACCACTTAATCTAGTTTTCTCTCTTGGAGAGTTTCTAGGAAAAAATTATTAAGTCTTTGTCAGATTAATTTTATTTATAACATGTATACTTTCTATTTGATCAATATTTCATTCTTTGTAACAACTATCACTTGAATTACAAGTAGCAAAGTATGTTAACACATAATTCTTGACTTGTAGATCTTCTACATTAAATGTTTTATTGATCTTTTTTTGGGTTGATGGGATGAAGTGGGGAATTAATGATTATGTTATTATGTTATCTTTGATTTGTTAGAACAAACAAATATATTGAGATGGGGGTGAATCATTATATCCCACAAGTTAATCCAATTCAGCTTTACAAACCAAATCTTTCTATTTCCTTAGAACATATAAAGAATCAAACTATGCAATTCAAATCATGACCACACAATCATAACACTATATTTATGTGGAAAACCCTAGAAGGTAAAAACCACAGTTTTTATGGCCTCAACCAAAGGAAGCTACAAATCCCTATAAACTTTAAAAATTGCAGAAAGAGGCTACAAACTCTTTATAAAATACATGAAATTTTTTTTGTTCAATCACCACCACAATAACAACACTCTTCACACTGACATATATCTTCAACATCTCTTCTCAACAACCTCTACTATCTGCAACTCACTTCCATACACATATACTCACACATTCCTCCTCACATACTCACACTCACATAGCATTTGCAAAAAAACTTGATATTTTATTTATATCCTCTGTAAGCTTCAAAAAAATTATCCTTAGTCATCCAAGATGAAACATGTAACATGAAAAGTGCAACAGATACAAGAAGTTAGCTCCAAGACATATAGTTTCCTAGGTCTCATTTAGGTCTACAAAGGTCAAACTATTGGATTGAAGGCCAAAAGTCTTCAAATGAAAGTGATTTTGTAAAGATGCAAATTTATGGAACATAGGCACCCTTCTATGAAATAGAGGTGTAGTTTCATAGAAAAACATGTAGAGATGCCTCAAGATGAAGCAAATGCATCTAGGCATGGAAAAAACACATTATTTGATAGTTTGATAGGGTTTTTGATGATTTTAGAAAGATATTAAAAAAATACACTTTGGTTGACTTAACTTTCAAGGTGATAAGGATAAATGGCTTCACTAAATTTGCAAGGTTTCAAAATAATCCAAGAGAAAATCATGTGAAGGTAGTCAAGAGGATTTTCAAATATTTGAAGAGAACTTAGATTATGAATTATGGTATCAAAAAGGTGACAATTTTTTCTTGAGTGCATATATTGATGCAAATTGGGCTACCAATGTTGATGTTAGACGAAGTACCAGTGGTGGAGATTTCATTTTGGGAGATAGATTGGTCTCATGGTTTAGTAAGCAGGATTCAATGTCCTTATCAACAACAAAGGTAGAGTATATAGTTGTATCATCTTGTTACAGTCAAGTGTTGTGGATGAAACAAACATTGAAGGATATCAAGGTAATATATGATGAGACAATTCACATTATATGTGACAATCCAAGTGCCATCAATATTTCAAAGAATCCAGTGATGCATTCTACAACCAAGAACATATCTATCAAGTATCACATTTTAAGAGAGAATGTTGCAAATCAAGAAGCAAAATTGGAATATGTATCTAAAAAGAATCAAGTTGTAGATGTCTTCACACAAGTACTTTATAAAGACACATTTGAATATCTCAAACAAAAGTTAGGGGTTGTTTCCCCTCCTAACTATATGCATAAATGGTGCTTCTATCCAAGGGGAGTAGTTCACGACATATATTTTCCCTAGATTGATGGGGGCTACCTCTCAGGGCGTGCATGTAGAAGGAGAATAAGAATGATGATGAAGGTTGTGCATGCATGGGATCTTGTATGTTTTTGCAGGCACATAGGAAGACCACTATCCCTTTACCCTTGATGTCAAAGGAGGAGAAATTGCATATTAGGTTAGTGTTTCCATAAATACCAAAGGAGGAGATTGTTGCATGTGTTGTAATTGATGTCAATAGAGTGGTATTGTGTGAGGTTGAAAGTGATGTAAAGGAGTGATGATGAAAATATTTATGAGGAGAAGGACATGGTGATGAATTTTATGAGCATGTTGTATATGATTGTACCATATCCTTTTTGTTCATGATTAGGTAAAATTTGACAAGTTGAATTGTGTGTTGATTTAAATAAGTTTTGGTTTTTCTTTCTCTTGATGAAAAGAGTTGTAATTATTGTCTATGGTACTGTGAATGTCATATTATCTATCCCTTGATGTAAAACATTGATGAAAGAAAGTATGTAAGGTTTCAAGAAATCAAAGGCATTAGGAAGTTGTACTAAAGTAGCTTGGGAGAATGCTCCAAACTCTTCCACATTCGAAGAAATGGCCTTGCGGTTTGGATGTTAGATCATAGATCATAGAAGTTACTGCAAAAGATTCCAGAGCCAGTAGAGTGAAGAAAAGTAGTATAGTGTTATTGCAGTCATTGAAAGGGTTAGAGAAATGCTTCACATTTCTCCATATTTAAAGATATGATCTTGCAACTTGGAGGATAAGTTTAAATTGTATTTATGTTTTCTCATTTCAAGTTTTAGGTGTTGAGGTGTATTTTAAGTCTAGTTTTCAATGTTCTATTTCAAGACTATGTTTTTAGGGTTTGAAAGTAATGCTAAGTTTAGTATCTATTTGTTTGTGCCAACATGAAGTAGCATGAAGTTGTGAAAGGACTGTATGTGAATTTTTTTTTATATCATATAATGCTTGTAAAATTATCCACATGATGTTATTTAGTCTCTTTATTACCACCCTTGGTCTAGAGGTGACACATGGAGGGTTAATTGTTTGTTGGGATGACCTAGTATGTTAAGATGATTGTAATAGGTGTTTGGAAATGCGCATCATATGGATTTTTGTTCCAAGGTAAAATAGGTCTTGATTACCTCTTGGTTTATACCACATATGCAATCCCTAGGGGCTTGTTTGAGACCATATAACACCTTCTTAAGTTTGCATACCATGTTTGGTTCTTCTGATAACTAAAATCCATCAAGCTTCTTTATGTAAAATTCTTCTTCTAAGTCACCATTATATAAAGAATATTTATCATCCATTTAATATACCTTGAAGTCCTTGTGAATTGAAAATGAAAGAAACATTTTGATTACATCCATTCTTCCTACTAGAGAAAATGTATCCTCAAAGTTAATTCCTTCCACTTGTGAATAACCTTTTCACACCAACCTCGATTTGTTTCTCACCACCTCTCCATCTTCATTCAATTTATTTTTGAACACCCATTTGTTCCTATCACATTTTTTTTACAAGAATTAGCACAAATTCCTAATTCTAATTCTTCTCTATTTTATTTAGTTCTTCCATTGCTCGTATCCATCCTTCATCCTTGCTAGAATCAACAAAATTTTTAGTTTCTATTCTTGATAGTAAAGAAAAATTTACCTATTCATTTGTCTTGAAAATATTCTTCTATTTCACACTCCTTCATTCTTATCCCCAATTATTTGATCTTCTGAGTGATTCTTGTGGAAATAATTGATAGGAGTCTTGGTGATCTTCACTTGTATTTCTTCCTTTTCTTCCTTTTCTTCTTCTTCTTCTTCTTCAAATTAGGAAGGTTTATCTGACCAACAATCTTCTTGCTCATGTGTGATTCAATGCGACTCTTCATCAACCCTCACATTTACACTTCAACTATCTTCCTTAGTATTTTATTGTAGCACTTATAAGCTTTGATTCTAGTTGAGTGTCCAAGAAATATTCCTTCATCAAACCTTGAGTTAAATTTTCCCAAACCTTCATCTCTTTTGATGTAGAATTTTCTTCCAAAAATTTGAAGTACTTGATAGTTGTTGTTCTTCCATTCCATAATTCATAAGGGGTATTGTTGTTATTCAATCTTAGTTTTACTCTATTAATAGTATAGATAGTAGTATGGACTACTTCTTTCCAATACACATCAGGTAACTTGGCTTCACTCAACATTTTTTTTTCATCTCCTTAACTATTATATTCCTCCTTTCCACTACATTTTTCTAATGAGTTCTAGTAGTAGATGGATGCCTCTTTATTCTATGTTTTTCTGATGTGAACTCACCACCTC
>VDFB02054555.1:66729-88636 GCA_007258455.2 Sequoia sempervirens
GAGAAATAGATCTTGCAATAGGGTTTTCTTAGGGGCCGATTGTAAACTAATGAGGGGTTCACCACAATGTAAGAAATTTGAAAGAAAAATACAATGGAAGATGTAATACTAAACCCTAATATGATGCAATGACTTACAAAATGACATAGAAATGTAAATGAAACAAAGAAACAAGTTGTAAGATGAAATGTATGCACATGGGAATTCGAAGATGACTAGAAGGAGGTATGAAATGCTAGAAATTCTATCCTCAATGCTAAGTGGGACTCATTCACCAATCTAGATAAATCAGTCCAAAATCTAAGTTTCTTTGTTGGAATAAGAATCTAGAAAATGGGTATCCAAATCTGTAAAAGTATAAAATTTGACCAAAGCTAGGACTCATTCGCTAGAAGTGGTGAATCAATCCAATTAGGGCTTTCTAAAACTTCAATATTTTTTTTTTCTCCTTAGTCTACTCAACCTTCTTCTTTAGGTTTCTAGATATGAATTACTGTAGATTAACTTGTAGGTGTTATCCAATGTTCTCCAATGCTTGATGACAACTTTTTCAACTTTAGGCACTTTGACAATTTTCTCTAATCTTTCTCTTCAATGTGTCTTCAACCTAAATCTATAAATCAAACACAAAAGAGATGGAAAAATGTTGTTTTGTTAGTGGATAGGGGATTTCCCTAGTCAAAGCCCATTTTGGCAATCAAACCTTGAAATAGAATGAAATAGTAATGGAGAATGGGGTATGTGCAAGATCATGATGGGCCAAAAAGTGACAATATGATGGGTATGTGGCTGACAATTTTTTTTTTACCCAAAATTGATGAAACGAAAAGGGTTTTTAAAGGAGATTATCAAATTTCCACCAATATAAATTATGCTTTACTTTTAATTTAATAAGTAATTATTATTCATTTTCTATTCAAATTACGACTAAAGTCCTTATTGATAGAGTGATTGAAAAACATCTATAGCTTTCAAATGGTGTCATATTTTTTGAATCCAAAACATGTGTCACATTTTATGCTTCGTATACTATTGGATTAAAAGAAGAAAAAATGAATTTCATGAAGTTTTGACCAAGTTAAGGTGGTCAGACATATGAGTTTTTTACATTTTTTAAAAGTTGTAATAAACAATTCATAATTAATTATTTACTTGGAAAAAAATTACAAAAAAATATGCATCACATTGGGACATGAGTCCTCTGCTTATATCTAAAATATTATAAAAAAATATCATCATTAAATTACTATGGTTAGGGTGGCCCACGTATTAACCTACTCTTTATTTTTCCTAAATCTAAGTACTCATTGCATTGGAATTTCAAATTTTCACCAAATAGATTTCTTTTTGTAAAACTAGTAGTTTAGAAACTACATTCAATTTTCTATAGATTCTATTCTTACATATTTTTAAAATAATATAGATAACTTATTCAAATTTTTACTTCAAGTTGTCTAACTCTAATTTTTCTGATTTTTTTGCCACTTAAGGGCCTATTTTTTCCATGACGATCCTGCGCATACCCAATGATGAATGAAGAAGATATGGTATTGCAACAAACCAAATTATATCAATAAGATGTTGCAAAAATGTGTGAGATGGCTCTAATGGATTTATATCTTGACTCTTGCTTGAAGGTGATAGATCTTGAATGAAATGCTAGCTTGAACCGTAAAACCCTACATCATAATTGTTAGCTCCAAGAAAAAAATGATGCATGAAGTCCTTGACATGATACTTGATGCTTGAATAATGGTCTAAAATGCTTTATACTCTTCCATTGGATACTCTTTAATGCTCTACTAAACACTTGAATGCTCTTGTGAACTCAAACTTGATATAAGGATGAATACTTGAATGCTTTGGTTGAAAATGAGTAAAAGAAACTTGTATTTGTAGCGAATTATGAAAAAATTACTAAAATTACAACACTACAAGCTTACATCAGATCTAGGGGGTAAACATCTACCAAGAGTTTGAATTAATTTTCATTTTGGGCCATATAGGACTCATTCGCCCAAGGTGGTGAATGAGTCCCATTAAGCATAATTTTTGGGACCTTTTTTAAAATTGCTTAGAAAGGTGTGAAACTAGATTTGGGACACAAAATGAGTCCTAGATCACTAAATCTATCCCACACAAGCTGAAACGCCTAAATTATGATTGGGCATTGATTTGTGTCAAGATTATCCTTGAAAAGATGCATCAAATGGGGCTTGTGAATGCAAAATAATGCCAATTAAAGCATAAGGAAGACCAATTATTAATGAAAACCATATAAATGTGTAAAAATGTGCTACAAAACTTTAGATAAGGAATGATTAAGGTTAAAAATAGATTTATTAGGTCCAGTTAATTAATAAAGCCTTAGAAAAGTGTGAGTGTGTGTTATAACACTTCACAACACTTTAGCAAGGTACCATTTATCTTTATAGTTCACAAGGGCCCAAGACCTAATGTGATTGTGTCAAACACATTACAACACTAAATCAAGGCACCATTAAGCCTAGTCTACAAGGAGGGCCCAAAAAATAAAGGAAAAATAGAAGGGATACTTTTTTCGTTGCCACACATGGGTTTGATAAAATAGTAAAAAAACTACTTGGTGTGATCAAATTGCCTATTATATAGTAAAAAATGCAACATTATAAACCCAAACCCATGTTATGCCTTGAGATATTTCATACAATTTCCTCTTGGGTAGACCATGGATTCATGAAAAGAATGCAACTTGTTCAAACCTTCATTATTTAATGAAGTATGTCTATAAAAACAAAGTGTACACAATCAAAGTTGACCCTAAACTTGGAAATTGTTTATAGACTAAGAAAACCACGAAAATTACTTTGAAACCATTGATACCAACTCTAAAAGTGGAAATTACACAAGAAGAAAAATAAAATCATATTAAAGAAGTCATGAATTTATTGGAAGATGATTGAGGTTCCTAGATGTCATGCCAACATTCATGGGAGAATACAAGATCACAAAAAAAGAACCAAAAAAAGG
The DNA here is from genome assembly GCA_007258455.2 of Sequoia sempervirens. Taxonomy (NCBI): domain Eukaryota; kingdom Viridiplantae; phylum Streptophyta; class Pinopsida; order Cupressales; family Cupressaceae; genus Sequoia; species Sequoia sempervirens. Next base: position 69,739 of record VDFB02054555.1, read on the forward strand.
AAAAGAACCAATGGTAATGTCAACATACAAATTGAAAGAACCCTCACAAGCATCTAATTCATATACTCAAGAAGAAGACACAAGTTATACAAAAAACTTTGATGATGATGATTATGAACAACCACCAAATTTGAAAGAAATGGAAAAGCTTTATGGAAGAGGTTATAAGATCTTGAAGCAACTTGGTTATCATGGAAAAGGATATGGTAGAAATGAACAAGGCATATATGTTCCTATAGATCCTAATACAAAATAAACAAAAAGTGGTCTTGGATATTTTCCTTCTAAGATAATGAAAGAAAAGAAAAGGCCTTCACTCAAAATCAACACCATCATGTGTAGTTCCTCTAAGATAACTCTCACTTTAAAGCATCCTAAATTGATTGATACAACATATGATGAATCATTGGAATGATTTTAACATGATGAATTATTGAAAGAAGTGCTAGGAGATTATGATAGGTCATTTACTCCCCATAAGAAAAATGGAGTCACTTATGCTATAGTTAGTACTAAACAAGTGAATGAAGAAAAGGAAAACAATGATGTTGATGATGATAAAGAAGAACATATCCCTGAAGTTGCAAAACAAAATGCACTACCTATATGTTGGCATATGGCTCGTGTGGATGTAGTTTTCTATTTTTTGTGTTGTCATTGATGTTAATTGTAGTCATCATTTTGGCCCATAGTTATGCATTCAGTTGCACCGACAGTTTAAGTGGAAAATTGTGTCACCAATAGGACAGGGTATCCAATCTAATAGCTTCACTGGATCATCACTTCATGTTGTGGATCACTAAAATTATTTATCAAGCATGTGGAACACCTTATTATTGAATCTTGTATTGCTGACTTTATGGCTACATGGTTTTGGAGGTCCGATAGGACATTTTCTGTCTATTTGCTTCTTAAAAGCTGACTCAGTGTAAATGGTGTGTAGCAAATGTATAAAGTTGAATTATTTTAATTAGATGTTTAATTATGGGTCCTAGCTTTTGTGTAGCTGACTTTTTGGATATGCATTGAAATTATTTATGTTTTTGGCTTGACAAGTTACAAATGTTATTAAGTTTTGTTGAGCTGACCTGTGGCGATTAATTCCTGGTGAGCATATATATTTAGATGACTGGTAACATGATTTAGGAGAGTGAAGAATTTGTGCATGTGTGTGTTGTGAATGTCTAAGGTGTATTTGAGCAATATCATGCGCAGTTTCACTTGTGCATAAATATTTTGTGTGTGAACTTGAGTAGAACAAAGCAGAAGTTCATTATCAGTCATCAGAACTAATTTCGACACCAAAGCCCAATTGGAACTACAATCAAGCATTGGTAGATGCTATTTACTTAGTTCATTTTATTTTGTATGAATTCCAAATTATTGTAAGGGCAGTGAACCCCCATCTTTTGAGCAGTGAGCTCTAGGAAGTGACACTGAATTCAAGTGCATTCTTACTTTGTAATACTTCTTTCAAGTATACTCAAAACTTATTGTGGATTGGCCATCCACCATGGTTTTTCCCCTTGCAGGGTTTCCACGTAGAAATTCTTGTGTTATGGTTGTGTGGTTTATTGTTTTCTATTTCAACATATTAATTTTGATCAAATATATTTAGTGGAATAAGGATCAGGATAAAAAGGTTGAAATTTGCACAACACTGATTCATCGCCCCTCTCAATGTTGCTTGTTTCCAACAATTGGTATCAGAGCTAGTTCCTTTGAAGAAGTCTAATAGCTTAGGGAGATCTTGGAAAGTCATGGATACAAGTAGTCTTCAATAGCAACTCATGGTGGCCTTGGATGACCTTGACCAATCAAAATTTGAGATCTAGGAACTGCAAGAAAATTTTGCAAATGCAGAAAAAATAATCCAATCATTTAAAGAAAAGATTGATGAATCAAGGGAGAAAATAAAATAATTATGTGGTCAGCTCAAGCAAAAGAACAAAATCAATGAAGATGAACAGCTCAGTCAAGTCCTGAAAGAAAAAATAGAAGAATGTGAAAAAATTGCTCAAGAGAATGTTTCCTTGAAGCGTGAGACATAATCCATCATGATGAAGATGACTAAAGAGTTAGAGAATAGAAAGAGAAATGAAGAAGAGGTTGCACAATCCTTGAAAGAAAAGTCTGAACAATGCAACCGACTAGAAAATGAATTGGAGAAATCTAAGAACAATGAAGAAGAGCTTGAAAAATGGCTTGATGATCTCAGGGATGAACTTGCTACATCAAACGAGTTCAAGGAAAAATTCAAAGCAAGCTTAGCCAAACTTGATGAGTTATTCAAGGGAAAAGGAACTGATGGTGACAAACGAGGTCTTGGATATGAAGAAGGAGAAACGTCTAGATCTACTCAAAGGAATCCTAGATAAGGAAAACCCATACAAGCCAACCAGATGAGTAAGCCTAATAGAAATCTAGTAAGGAAACTTAATGATCAAATATTTAATGGTTATTGTTATACTTGCAACAAATTTGGTCATATGGATTCTCAGTGGGACATGTGTAGGATCATCATGGAAAAAACAAGCCCTTACGTGGCAAAAAATTTAGAAAAATCAGAGTTAGGCAACTTGACATAAAAAATTGAATAATTTATCTATATTATTTAAAAACTATGTAAGAATAGAATCTGTAGCAAATTGAATGTAGTTTCCAAACTACTAGTTTTGTTTAAAAAAAAAGAAAACTCTATTTGGTGAAAATTTGAAATTTCAATGCAGTAGAACTTAAATTTTAGGGAAAAAATAAGAAGTAGGTGTCTGTCTGGCCACCCTAACCACATTAAAATGATAATATTTTTTATAATATTTTAGATATAAGTAGAGAAATCATGTCCTGATGTGATGCATATTTTTTTGTAATTTTTTCCTAAGTAAATAATTAATTATGAATTTTTTATTATAACTTTTAAAAAATATAAAAAACTCATATGTCTTACCACCTTAACCTAGTCAAAACTTCACGAAATTCAATTTTTATTTTTTTAATCCTATAGTATGCAAAGCATAGAATGTGATGCATGTTTTGGATTCAAAAAATCTGATACCTTTTGAAAGCTATAGATGTTTTTCAATCATCCTATCAATAAGGACTTTACTCATAATTTGAATAGAAAATGAATAATAATTACTTATTAAATTCAAAGTAAAGCATAATTTTTATTGGTGAAAAGCTAAGAAACTCCTTTAAAAACCCTTTTTGTTTCATCAATTTTGGATAAAAAAAATTTGTCAGCTACATACCCATCATATTGCCACTTTTTAGCCCATCATGATCCTGCACATACCCAGTGTAGAAGTAGGGTGAACATAAGTAGACTGCCATTCTCAGGACAATGCTTTAATTGTTACAAGTATGGTCACAAGTCAAATGAATGCAAAACTATGATGCATAACTCTCATAGAGATGTCAAATGCTATGCATGCAATAGATTTGGACATGTTTCTAACCAATGTAGGTTGAGACAAAGTCAATGGAACAATTGGCCTAAGCAAAGAAGTGTTGTTTGCTACAATTACAACAAATTTGGCCACACTTCTAGATTCTATTGGAACAAAAGAGGTCCGGTAAAATATAATAAGCAATCGGATGTTAAGGGAAAAGTAAAGATCACTACTGATGAGATCAAGAAGTAGATTCAGAAGAAATGGGTAAAGAAGAATCCCTCTACAGAAGAAAATGGATTTGCACCAAAAGTCTGTTTTGGTAATATCCCTAGAAACTAATTGTAGGTCTCTACATTAGGGGGAGGTGTCAAGAAAATCATCTAAACCCCCTTTACAAGTGATCTATACTAGAATTTGGATAAGTCTAGTAGGAAATCAGATATTCTATAGTTATTGTGGAATGAATCTAAAATACCAATGAATTTTATTGAAGATTTGTGCAATAATTGTTTGCCTCAAAATATAACTTTTTTGAAAGCCTACAGAATTAGGGCAAGGGAATTTATTGCAAAAAGTAAAGGGTTAGGTTCAATGTAAATAAAAGAACCGTTTCCAATCTCATTTATCACATTACATTCGAGAGAAAGAAGTCAGAAGTACTCTGAGGTGATCTTGGCCAAAGTGAAGAAGTGATTCAAGCTTAGAAGAGAATCTATGATCGAACTCCATTTCATCTCTAAAAGGTATTTATAGCAAAATATATAAATCTGTGTATTGACAATTATGTCTACCCCTCTTCTAGTCGAAGTAAAAGATATGCTATGTCCTAAGTTCAACTGGCATCAATATAAATCCATAGACACTGAGCCCTTAGGAGTATTTTCTTTTGTGCCATACTGTGTTTTTCCCATCGAAGATATTAGGGCTTATGTGAATGAAAAAATTGAAGATTTGGGTAGTGCGCAACTATTAGAATTATATTCTAATCACATAGTACAAGAAGATTTCTTTGTGAAACCTAAATTCAAAACCCTAGTGGAAAAGAAATTTGTTGAAGTTTCCCATATTTGAGGAGGATGAGTGGGTTCAACATATTATGAGTAGAGTGCATGATGAATTTATGTGGCTAAATATCCTATTTAAGATTACCAAGAAAGCTATTTTCACAATTACTGGCTTAAGTTCTTCCAACAGACTTCTAGTATTGAAGTTGATAAAGAATGATGATGTCACTAAAGTGATTGGATCGCACTGGGATAGAAGGGAAATGACTATAAGTCATATTGCCAAAGTTGATGTGAGATTTTCATCCATGATCATAGGGTATAAGATTTACCATTCGAGCCGAGAAAATTCTATATTTGGCACTGCTATTTACACAACATATGAGATGATAAAATTTTTTTTGGATTATGATCTTTGTGAATTGCTAAGAGAGCAACTCTTGGAGAATCTAAAGAAATTCAAGAAGGACAAAAAGAATGTGTTCAAATTTGATAACCCGTTAATCTGCCTATAGTTTTACTTCTCAAGTGAGGTACCGGGTTTTGGCCAAGTTCAATGGAGAAATGATGTTCTAGTAGCAGTACAAATTTGGGACATGCTATGTAGTCTTGGTGATCGGAAAACCCGCAACACAAATATGTGGGGTTATTTCAAAACATTTAAAAAATAGATGCATGCCCGAGAGAGGATCCCTGAAGCTATAGTGGAATAGTATAAAGATTCTATATGCTTCATGGTGGACATTGATGAATGTCACATGGAAGCAACTGATCCAAGAACTATTTGGATCATGCCTATGGGCTATGAAGTGGATGAAAATATACTGGGGATGTATGCTGTTCATCTTCTAAATTCTCCACTAGATCCAAATGAAGAAAGATTGGGCACCTATGCAGAGAAGAGCCTTGAAGTTAATTCAGAACTGAATAATCCTAAGTCTACTAGGAAGGTAAGAAAGGAAACAAAAATCGTTGCAGAGCAACTGGGTATTCCAGTTGAGAAGTTGAGAAAAATTAGAAGACAAAGGGATGAACCCAAAGCTACAAAGGAGAAGGAAAAGGAAACAACAGCTGGTCCGGGAACATCTATTGGTAACACTAGAAAAACTAGGAGTTCTCCTAGGGTGCTGGCAAGAAGTTGAGTCCACTTTTTGGCCAAAAAGTAGGTGTTTTCCTTGATTTTCAGCATTTGACACATTGACCTTAAAATTTGAAGCACTTAGAGATGAAATCTTCAAAAAAGTCACTAATTATAAAATGTAGTACTGGAAGTCTAGTTTCCCAATATGTAATTTATTTCAATACGTAGATTGTACAAATTGAGTTTCAAAAAGAGTTTCTAAAAACCACTGTTCAAAAGTCACTTTTTTATACCATACCATGCACGTGTAGAACATCCATATTTTGACCTAAATTATCATATTTTTCTAAATCCTTTTTGGAAAATATTTGTGACTCACTGAAGCTTGTTCTTGATATTTTTTTATAATTTTTTATTGAATATTTTTTTTGTTAATTTTTTATTTGGCATATTTGTTGTTTTGAAAAATTGTTGTGTACGACACGCATAACATGACCTTAACTTATATCATTTTTTGATATTTTTTTAAAATTGAAAATAATTGTCTTATGTTTGTTCTTGTGCAATTTGTTTGTCAAAATGTTATGTTGATCAAAAGTTATTAAAATATTAAAAAACCTTGATATTTAAAGTTTATGGACCAGTTTCATTAGAAATTAATTGAAAAATAGAAAAAAAAATCCAATTGTAAAAAAAATTGCATATTTGGAATTTGCATTGTCTCATCTAAAATGGGTTTTAATTTCGTCAAAAAATTCTGCAAAAAAAAGTCGTCAGCCATATGTCCAAACTTGGTATTTTTCATTGAAATTATTAGGACCTTTAACTTGCAGGTCAAACTAGGTTGAAGGCCTAGGTTCAGATTCCCAATGCTTTTCCCGAACCAAAATACAAAGCAGAAACCCGACCACAAAGCAAATTCAAATTCATTTTTTTGGAAACAAGATCCTGTTTTGTAAAGTGAGATCCTGTTTTGGTTCTACAAAATATGATCCCGTTTTCAAAATTGCCAAAAATGGGAAATTTCCATTTTTTGAAATTTTAAAAACAGGATCCTATTTTGAAAATTTTCCAAAAATGGAATTTTTTCAAATTGGGATCATGTTTTGAAAACTTTCCATTTTTGAAAGTTTGCAAAAGGGGATCCCATTTTTAAAATTTCCAAAAACAGAAATTTTTAAAAACGAGATCCCATTTTGAAAAGCAAGATCTCGATTTTTTTAAAAGCGGGATCCCATTTTCTTAAAAACTAGATCCCATTTTTTAAAAAATGGGATCCTGTTTTTAATTTAGGCTCAAGATCTCGAAACTAAACTGGGATCCCATTTTTGCAATGTCGATTTCATTTTTTTGGCTAAGGAAAAAACTTCCATGTTTCATGGACTCAACTTCTTGCACTTACCCCCTACATCTCAGCCGAATAAGGCTGAAGCTTCCAAAAGAGGAAAGAAAAATAAAAGCTCAAGGACATATAAAGCTGCATCCACAGATGAAGAAGAAGAGACAGACTTAGAAGAAATAGTGAGGGAATTGAAGGCAATCAGGAGTCATGTTGTCAAGTTGAATAAAAGAAAGCCTTCCAACAAAAGTGAAGGAACTTAGAAGAAGTCTAGAACTACCAAATCCAGCATGTCATTGGAAGAAGTAAGAAATGTAGCAGTGGTTGATGGTAATCTCAAGTCACTCTGTGACCTATATGAGTTCTTTGATGATTTTGGTAAGTTAATTCTTGAAGAAGCTATTGTCAAGCATTTGAACATTTTCAATAAAACTCTTGTTGAAATTATGTCTAGCTTGCCCACAATCCTATACAAAGCTTTGGAATCAAGAAGGGTGAATGCTAGGATAGAGGAAGAAAACATGAGGAAAAGAGTCCTTGTTGACTTGTAGGTTTGGAAATGGGAATTGAAGAATTGGATTCACTCCTAAAAGTTAAAAATGAATTCAGAAGCAAGTCAAGAGTCAATAAACTCATGATTGGTAACACTGATGCTGTTATGAGTGAGACCAAGTCAATTTTGGAAAGGGTCTTGTCAAAAGCAAAGGTAAATATTAAAGAAGTCAATATTGAACAGGCTCAAAGTAATGAGGAAATGAATGTGGAAGTGAGCAAGTCAGAAGGAGGGAATGAAAATGATGTGAACATTAATGTAGCTGATCCTCCAATATTTGAGGATATTTTGACTTGCACCAATGACATAAACATTGAGACACTTGTTGTGACTAAGGTCCAAAGTGAAGTGGTAGCTAATGTGGAAGAAGTGTCTCGTAATGAAAAAGAATTGCCAAAGGTCATTCTAGAAGCTCAATCTAAAATTGATAAGGGAAAGAGTCATGAGATCAGTCTGGAAGAGGTAAAGGAATCTCTGTTGGAGTAGAAGATAGAATTTGAATCTAAGTTTGATGAGAGCTCAATCAACCTATCCACCTTGTCTCCAATACAAATGTTGAAAGTTGCCAAAATAGCTCAAGACAAAGCCAATGAGAAAATATTGAAATCTCATATTGAAGATAGTGACCTATTGAAAATTGCAACTGAGGCTTTATAGAAACTGATGTCTACCTACATATTATGGATCCATCCGGATCCCCCTCTGGTGAGTTAAAAAGATTGATAAACTCTGTAGACTCTCATTTCAAGTATTTTAAGGTTTCAACTCAGTTTCAAGTAAAAAAGGAATTCAAGGAGGAATGAATTGGAAGCTTAATCAAATTAATTGCTAAGGATAAGATTCTTCTAGCAACTTGTATACAAAATATCCAAGGTGCTATACTAAAGGAGGAAATATGTACAAATCCTACCTAATCTTGCCAAAATTTACCATGGGAAATGAGAAAAAGATCAAAGATATTGAGCAACAACTAGCTATTATTTCCAACACCTTTGATCCTTTGACCAGTAGTATGTGTCAACAAGATAGTCAAGTAATATCTTTGCTTGACTAGTAAAGACTCTGAAGCTTGAAAATGAAAGGGTTATTAGCAGAGTAAGCGATCAAGAAGTTGATAAGTCCAAAACTTGAGATGATGGGAAACACTCTGAAAGAAGCAAAAAGTGTTGTGACCGCTCCTGATCCCACATCTTTGAAAGTTGTAGAAACCACGACTTATCTTCTCTATGGTCATATTACCATTCTGGAGGGTTTGAGGAGTATCTGGGACTCAAAATTAGAAGGACTGAAGAATGTCTTTGCAGACATCTTCACATTTTTCTAAGTCTCTGGATATAGTTCTACAATTTTGCAATTTTAGTTTCCCCAATTTTGTCATTGATGCCAAAGGGGGAGAGTGTATATGAAAAATGCAAACATATTTTTAGGGGGATTAATACTTTACAGTGGAGCAATATTTTGTATTTTGGCAAAATGTTTATCAACTTCGACACTTAGTCATTTTTCACTAAGTGTTGCCATAAATACCAAAGGGGGAGATTGTTGGCATATGGCTCATGTGGATGTAGTTTTTTGTTTTCTATGTTGTCATTGATGGCAACTGTAGTCATCATTTTGGCCCACAATTATGCATTCAGTTGCACCAATAGTTTAAGTGGAAAACTGTGTGTCACTAGCAGGACATGGTATCCAGTCTAATAGCTTCACCGGATCATTACTTCGTGTTGTCGATCACTGAAATTGTTTATCAATCACATGAAACACCTTATTATTGAATCTTGTACTGCTAACTTTATGGCTACATGGTTTTGGAGGTCTAGTAGGACATTTTCCATCTATTTGCTTGTTAAAATCTGACTCAGTGTAAATGGTGTGTAGCAAATGAATAAAGTTGAATTATTTTAATTAGATGTTTAATTATGGGTCCTATCTTTTTTGTATTCAACTTTTTGGATAGGCATTGAAATTATTTATGTTTTGGGATGACAAGTTGCAAATATTATTAAGTTTTGTTGAGCCGACTTGTGGCAATTAATTCCTAGCAAACAGATATATTTAGATGACTAGTCACATCATTTAGGAGAGTGAAGAAGTTGTGTGTGTGTGTGTTGTGAATTTCTAAGGTGTATTTGAGAAATACCATGTGCAATTTCACTTCTGCATAAATATTTTGTGTGTGAACTTGAGCAGAATAGAGTAGAAGTTCATTATCAGTCATCATGACTTAGTTTGACACTAGAGCACAACCAGAACTGTAATCAAGCATTGGTAGATGCTATTTACTCAGTTCATTTTCTTTTGGATCAATTCCAAATTATTGTAAGGGTAGTGAGCTCCCATCTTTTGAGCAGTGAACTCTAGGCAATGAGCTTAAATGCAAGTGCATTCTTACTTTGTAATACTTCTTTTGAGTATACTCAGAACTTATTGTGGATTGGCCATCCACCGTGGCTTTTCCCCTTGCAGGTTTTCCACGTAAAAATTCTTGTGTTATGGTTGTGTGGTTTACTTTTTTTCTCTTTCAACACATTAATTTTGATTAAATATATTCAGTGGAATAAGGATTAGGATAAAAAGGTTGAAATTTACACAACACTGATTCACCCCCCTCTCAATGTTTCTTTTTTCCAACACTATAAGAGATATAATCAACATATCGATGGACACATCAACTAAATAAAAGGTGATTCAAATAGGAAAGTTCCTTGATAAGGATGAATAAGAAGATCATGCAACATTATTACATGAATTTCATGAACTCTTTTCTTGGACTTATTCGAGCATACTGGGTATTGATGCTAAGATAGTAATGTTGTGCATGTTTTGCACACATGCCCCGCCATAGGTAGGGACCCCCTTTTTTTCACTCCCAATAGGCTGCTTTGCTCCTGTCTTGTTTTGCATGCCCCATTTCCAAGCCCAAATTGGTCATGTGCCTTCAAACGATCAAATTCCCCTACCCAAATTCACCTACTTGGGGTATTCAAATCTGCAGAGAAATAAAGTCCCCCATCCCCTTTCTGCCTTTTGTCTTGCTTTGGCTATTTCAGAAACATTCGTGGACCCCTGTCGGTCCAGTTTCCACATTTTTGGCTTTGGGGACAACTTTTTGGTGGACTTGGGATGTGTTTGGGGTGTTTCAATGAACTGCCAAGGTTTTGTCAAAGTTTGGTTGAGTTTCGATGGTTTTGGAACTTTCCCTTTGGAATTCCCTTCCTCTTTGACTATTTGGAAACATCTGTGGACCCCCGTCGCTCCCGTTTCCTCATTTTTGACTTTGAGGTCACCCTTTTTTGGATCAGGGATGTGTTTGAAGTACGTAAATGAACTACCAAGGTTTCGTCAACGTTTGGTTGAGTTTCGATGGTTTCGGAACTTTCCCTTCGGAATTCCCTTTCTCCTTGGCTGTTTGGAAACATCTGTGGACCCCCGTCGCTCCCGTTTCCATATTTTTGACTTTGGGGTCACCCTTTTTTGGATCAGGGATGTGTTTGAACTACGTAAATGAACTGCCAAGGTTTCGTCAATGTTCCGTTAAGTTTCGATGGTTTCAGAACTTTGCCTCTGGAATTCCCTTCCTCCTTGGCTGTTTTGGAAACATCCGTGGACCCCCGTCACTCCCGTTTCCTCATTTTTGACTTTGGGGGTCACCCTTTTTTGGATCTGAGATGTGTTTGATGTGCTTAAATGAACTGCCAAGGTTTCGTCAAAGTTTGGTTAAGTTTCGGTGATTTCGGAGCTTTGTCCCCCTTTTGTTGTTTTGGAACTTCCAACGGCTGCCTCCTTCCTGGCCTCCGGAGCCCGGCCCCTCCATGGCCGTTTCTGGGGTTCCGCCTCTCCGTCGCCATTTTGGAACTTTCAGCGGCTGCCTCCTTCCTGGCCTCTAGAGCCCAGCCCCTCCGTGGCCGTTTCTGGGGTTCCGCCTCTCCGTCGCTGTTTTGGAACTTTCGGCAGCTGCCTCCTTCCCCAGAGCCCAGTCCTTATGGCCTGGCTCCCCGCCCGCCGCTGTTTTGGGAACTCCCTCTCACGCTGCCTCCTTCCTGCCGGAGCTCCGCCCTCCCGCGGCCGCTTCTCGAGATTCCCCGCCTCCGCCGGGCTGCTTTGGACCTCCGTGGCTGCCCTTCCCTGGGCCCGTGAGTCTGCCCCTCCGGTGGCCTTTTCTCGGGTTCCAGCCTCTTCAAGGCTATTTTGGAACTCCGGCTGGCCGCTTCCTTCCCAGCCTGTGAGTCTCGCTGCCCTCCGTGGGTCAGCTCGGTTTCACTGCTGTCGCTTTTTGAACTTCCTCCTCGCTGCTACCTCCTTCTCGGCCTTCGGAGCCCGGCCCCTCCATGGCCATTTCCGGGGTTCTGCCTCTCTGTCGTTGTTTTGGAACTTTCGGTGGCTGCCTCCTTCCTAGCCTCCAGACCCCGACCCCTCCGTAGCCGTTTCTGGGGTTCCGCCTCTCTGTCGCCGTTTTGGAACTTCTGACGGCTCCTCCCTTCCAACCTCCGGAGCCCGGCCCCTCTGTGGGTGTTTCTGGGGCTCCGCCCCTCTGTGGCCGTTTTCGGGAGCCTCTCTCCTTCCTGGCTATTTTGAACATCCGGGAGCCTGCCTTCTTCCCGGCTGTTTTGGCTTCCGTCTGCTGTTTGCCTTCTGGCTTTCTTCCGCCATCTTTCCGCCCTCCGGCGCTTGTACCCTTGAAGCACACATTAATGTTTATGGTCCAAATGAGCTCCAAATATGAATATCAAGATATTTTGATGATGCATGGATAGATTTAACAGAGAATTTGTAGGTTTGACTGACATTTTTGTTAACTCATGTATAAATGCACTTACGACACTTTGTGTTTGTAGGAGTCAAGAAGTCTTCTGTAGGTCTATCGAAGAGGCCCATCGAGGGAGTTGTCCTACCTTTTTCCAGATGGTGATGATTTCTAAGGAGCTTTCCACCTGAATCAGGGGCCACCAATCCATTGATGCCAATCGTCGATAGACTCATTTGATCAAAGGAAGAACACTGCAAGCACATCAAGCAAAAGACAACTTTCAGGCAGTTTTTGCTATAGTGAAAAGGGCAATCAGCTAAATGAAAAAATTGCTACAGTGACTATCACTAGATGACAAAACAGGGAAAAGACAAGGAATGTATTTTAAAATTGCTAGATATTGTGGGGTAGGTGAAGCCCTAACTTGTAATGAATCTGAGCCACTCAATACAAATTGATCCTAGCCATTCATTTAGGTTTTGGAAAACTATAAATAGGGGCTTGTCCCTCATTTGTAAGAGTTGGAGAATTGATGTAAAGACATTCTACAACAATAGAAATCAACATTGCATCATTTATGGGTGTTCCTTTTGAGTTTGCTCTTTATGTATGCATGGTTGACCTTCCATGTTAGTTTCTTGAATGGGAGTGGTGATGGTGTTTGTTGTTTTAGTATTTGATGGATTTCCAGCTCATGCTTTTTGTGGTTCATTGATGATGAGTCACTTTGCAAAGCTAGTCTAAGCTCATTACTTCATTGCTGCAACTTAGTTCAATTACATGTGCATGATGTGCATGTGAACTTTGAAAATCTGTAGACCTTAGGAGATTGCACTGGTTTTGTGCAACTGTAGGTTTCTCTTGGCCAAGCAAAACCCAGTTTAGGAAGCCTGTCTACTTTAGTAGCCACCATTGTTACTGTTCATTCATAGCTTAGGATTAGAATAGCTTTCTTAACCCTTCTCCTTTTTCTATTTTTTTTAATCCTTGGTTAGAGTAGGATCCAAAGCATCACCATGAAGCTAAATCAGATGAATTTGATGGGTTTCAACTTGCTATTTTGAGTCGATAGCCACTATTCATTCACTTTTAGCACTTTGAAACTGCATTTGCAAACCAAACTTCCATGCTTTGTAACTCATCCATAAGACTGCCTTGTGATTCTAGCAAATCACATCAAACTACTGAGGTATCTAAGCACTGTCATGACCTGACATCCTTGAGACCTTTGGATAGTGTTCTACAATTTGATTGTGAAAGATTTTCTTTCAAGAGAGGTAGCGTACTTACGCACTGCCTATGTTGAAAAGTGCATAAAAAACACATCAACAGAACTAGTGCTAGAAGGAGGGCTGCCACGTTGGGAATAAAAAGTTGAAGGTTGGAAGTGATTCATTTTATGCCCTCCTCCTCCTAATGCCATCAACAGAACTGGGGCTAGAAGGAGGGCTTGACATGTTGAGGCTACGAAGTTGAAAGTTGGAAGTTGAGAAAGGAGCACTTTCAAAGAAAAAATCTGAGATAGGAGATCTCTTTAATTCAAAAATCAAAAAATTTTGAAGGCAAGTAGAAGCTGAGTCAAAATGGAGCAGCATGCACAAATTGACATCACTCAGCGGCATACAAATTTGAACAAGAGACTGAAGAAGCCATTGCAACAATTTGCGTTGGCGGATAGATGTCAGATCCATTGCACTTGCAGGCATAGTGAATTGGGGTGTCTAACATTCTTGGACAAAATTGAGAAGGTCTTACAGGGAGAAATTCCCTTTTGGAAAATATATCAGCCTTTAGCCCTTGCAGACTCAGAGGAAGAATTGACAACCATGGCAGCCAAGGCATTCAAGGAGCTAATCCAGAAAAATTTGAGCAGTAAGAATGGACCAAGATTGGAGGAAATATTAATGTCTTGTTGGTGCAGATTTCACAATGCACCCCACTCCAAATTCACTTGCTCGTCATGCACAAAAATCATCGCTCAAGCTAGGGGTTGTTCGAACAAGTTGGAGCAGCCAACTCTCAATGAGGAGAAGTTATCCAATGAGGTAGAAGAGTTGTCAACATCTGGAAGACAGCAAAATAAAAATGAACCAAGAAATTTGACACAAGTTGGTGTTGGGACAGTAGACATGGAAAATGAAAACCAAGAGGGAGGAGTTGAAAGTCTTAGGATAGCAATGTGCATTGATGAAAATCTGATTATAACCGGTTTAGAAGACTCTCCCTCCATTGAAGAAGATCAGTCCTCCACTCAAGAAGAGTGATTGGCAGTTGGAGATGAATCAAACGAGTTTGCAGTAGTTTGTGCTGGGGTAGCAAATGAAAATGCTGAAAATCAAGAAGAAGAGGAGGATGAAAGCCTTGGGGCAGCAAAAGGAGATGGTAAAAGCATAAGCAAAATTAGGTCAAAAGACCTCTCCATCTATAATGACAGTGATCAAGAAGCTAAAAATGCAGATTTGAAGGAGTGGGAGCAACCACTCACTACGGATGTCTACCATCATAATTCTTTTTCAAGTGATGATGAGGACTCAATAGCGGAAAGATATGGCCAACTCATCTCAAGACTAGCGAGGGATTGGATTGAGCTGAAATACCAAGTAGATTTGGAGATATTGTTGCTCCCAAATTGGTGCCGACTCCATGATTCATCGCACTCAGAGCTCACATGTAAGCTATGCCAAGAGGCCATCAAACAAGTCAAAGAACAAGCAAGGCAGCCAAGTGCCCGACCTCCTCTACTTGCTGCCCATATCGAAAAGAAGACCAAAAGTCTGAATCAACTAATGGCTCAGTTGAAGGTGGTCCTCAAGAGGATGTTGGGGCAGCAATAGAGGGACAACAAGACAGTCTCAGACTTCTGAGCGATGAAGTAGATCAAGCGGGAATGCTGTCCACCAGTCATCAAGAAGTTCTTCCTCTTGAAGAGCAGTTGCGTACCATGGATGATGGACTTTTTGGTGAGTCTTTGGAGGGAAATTGTGTAGTAGACTTTGGTCCCCTTGATGATGTGCCATCAATTGATGACTTCTTTCCATTAGGAGCTGTACTATGGAGGTATGCTCATGTCGAGGAAGAGCACATCCCAGAAGACGATAGTGATGAATAGATACTCCTTGAGCCCCCAAATAGTGATGCACTAGAGTTTCCAGATTAGGAGAGGAGCTCCTTCTCCATTTACAGCGATAGTGACCAAGAGGAAACAAGTGGGTGCTATGAGGAGATACATGAACAACAAAAGGAAGAAGATAAAGGTGGAGGTGTTTTGATGGCTGCCAACAAATACGGCGAGCTTGGTCAACCATGGGCTACAACTGAGGGTCCTTTTGCCTCAATCCTTGCAGATTTTCCTTCACAAATAGAGATTTTCCTTGCAGATTTTCTTTCACATCATAAAAAGGAGGTTAATACTGGGGGAAGGAGACAAGACAACATGCTGCCCCTTGAGGACAGCAACCAAGTGGATCCCAAGTTTGCAGATGATCAATGTGGAGAAGTATTTCTTTTTGAAGAATTGCCAACCAGGGTTGTAGGTCCCATTGGTGGATTGGAAGAGCTGTGTGCTGCTCTTTCCTCGTAGCCTTATGCCAGCTTAATGTCTAAAGTGCTGCACCTTCCACCATGCCTGCCCGAGGCTGCCAATGCAACGATCAAGGATGTTATGCTTGCTCTCAACTGTCCAACGCTGCCACCTCCGTGTGACGACATCCAAGTTTTATCCTTCCTTGCCCCTATTATTTTTCATAATTGCACTTATTATTTTGATTATGGGAATGAGGGAAAATGAACATGTTTATGGATTAACCATGGGTTCAATGAGCCTCCTCAATTGCTGATTTTTCGTGATGACGTGACTGAACTTGAGTGCTGCAACATTGAATTTCTTTTTTCAGAATATAAAGATAAATTTGCATGGTTAAGAACGATGACGATTGTCCATTTACTTGTGCATGCTTTCCAAAATCTAATGAGTGTTAATGTTAGCTCGCCCTGCTTGAACATAGTGCTTTGTAAATATCTTTGTACATAGCTCATTTTTGAATAGTATAGGTTTCCTGTAAATACCCCGCTTTCCCGCTTTCCTTAGGTTAGTTGGTTTGATGTTGGTTGGTTGCTTTGTTGGTTGTTTGTTTTCGTTTTCTTTCACTTTGCTGCTGCTTTGCTCGGGGTCCCTCTACTTTTGGCTGGGCACATCTGTGCGCACAACAACCATACTTATCGCCTGGGGTTGTTCTACGTATTTCTTTGTCAAACTCTAATCAAGTCTTCAGAGTGGATGGTGAAGGTCTTTTGTTAGTGTCAAGTGATCTAGGTGTTTAATTTGAAGAGGATAAGTTGTTGGTTTAGTCTGACTTTGATGTATTATGAAATCTTATAGCCCTTACACATCTTATGAATTCGACGGTCACTATAGGGCCTTTTGTGAAGTCTAGTTAAGTGAAAAATCTAAAATTTTGCTTCAGTGCCACTGTGATTCTCAGCCCTGAGTGCGAACTTTAATGCTTGCAGGTTGAAATAAAAGAGCTGAAAAGAGAAAAGAAAGAAAGAAAGAAAACATTGAAAATTAAAAGAAAGAGAAAATTCAACTTTTCAGGGGTATCCAAGCAACTCTACCGGGGCTATGGACGCTCGGCCGGCAGTAGAGCAATGCTCGGGAGAATCATAGTGATAACCTCGTCGGGGCTATGGATGCCTGACTGGTAGCGAGGCAATGTCCCAGATACTTTTGGAGTTAGAATAAAGTATGTAGCTTAACTTGACGGAGCTTGGGTTCCTGTAGCAACTGAAGGATGGGAATTAACGCAATTACACACACTTGGATTTTCAGCATACTGAAGGTTGGGTTGGCTAACGGTTTTGATCCTTTGGTTGGGTGTCTGGTTTGTTTGCCCTAGCGTGAAGGTCAGAACCAGAGATTCTAGGTTCGTGATTCCAGTTTGTCATCAAAATTCTCTGGAGCATTTCCCCAGCGAGTCACCATTTGTTGTGCATGTTTTGCACAGATGCCCTGTCGTAGGTAGGGACCCCCTTTTTTCGCTCCCCATAGGCTGCTTTGCTCCTGTCTTGTTTTGCAAGCCCCATTTCCAAGCCCAAATTGGTCATGTGCCTTCAAACGATCAAATTCCCCTACCCAAATTCACCTACTTGGGGTATTCAAATCTGCAGAGAAATAAAGTCCCCCATCCCCTTTCTGCCTTTTGTCTTGCTTTGGCTGTTTCAGAAACATCTGTGGACCCCTGTCGGTCCAGTTTCCACATTTTTGGCTTTAGGGACAACTTTTTGGTGGACTTGGGATGTGTTTGGGGTGTTTCAATGAACTGCCAAGGTTTCGTCAAAGTTTGTTTGAGTTTCGATGGTTTCAGAACTTTCCCTCCAGAATTCCCTTCCTCCTTGGCCGTTTGGAAATATCCGTGGACCCCCGTCGCTCCCGTTTCCTCATTTTTGACTTTGGGGTCACCCTTTTTTGGATCAGGGATGTGTTTTAAGTACGTAAATGAACTGCCAAGGTTTCGTCAACATTTGGTTGAGTTTTGATGGTTTCAGAACTTTCCCTCCGGAATTCTCTTTCTCCTTGGCTGTTTGGAAACATCAGTGGACCCTCGTCGCTCCCGTTTCCTTATTTTTGACTTTGGGGTCACCCTTTTTTGGATTAGGGATGTGTTTGAACTACGTAAATGAACTGCCAAGGTTTCACAACGCTCCGTTGTTTCCGATGGTTTCTAACTTTTCCTCCTCGAATTCTTCCTCCTCGGTCGCTTTGAACATCCGCCAGCCCCACGCTTCCTTTTCGCTTCCTCATTTTTGACCTTGGGGGTCACCCTTGATCCGGGATGTGTTTGCGATGTCAAATGTGAAGCGCCAAGGTTTCGCTAAAGTTTGCTGCTCGCGATTTCTGGAGCTTCTGGTCTCTTGCTATTTTGGAACTTCCGACGGCCGCCTTCCCGGCTCAGAGCTCGCCCCTCCGTGGTCGCTTTTACGGTTTTGCCTCCGTCACTGCTTTTGAACTTCCGCGTTGCCTCCTTCCTGCCTGGAGCCCTGCCCTCCTGGGTAATATTTCGGGATCCGCCTCCGTCAGCCATTTTGGAACTTCCGGCTTACCGCCTCTTCCCTACCGAGCCCGACCCTCCGTGGTCGCTTCGGGTTCATTCCGCCGGCTGTTTTTGGGAACTCCGACGGTCGCCTTCCTTTCCCGGCCTCCGGAAAGCCCGCCCCTTCGTGTGGCCGTCAGTCTCCGCCTCACGCTTATTTTGGAACTTCCTAAGGCTACCTCCTTCTCTCGACTCAAGCTCGGCCCTCTCGTGGTCGCTTTCTGCCCCGCCTTCCATCGCCATGGAACTTCCGGGCGGCTACTCTCCTTCCCGACCTGAGCCCGCCCTCCGTGGCTGCTTTCCGAGGTTCCGCCTTCTGCCATCGCTTTTTAACTTCCGGCACCGCCTCCCGGCCCGAGCCCGGCCTCTGCACTGCTTCTGGGCCCGGGCCTGGCTGCTGTTTTGAACCTCCGCCGCCTCCTTCTCGGCTCGGGACTCACCGTGGCCATTTCGGGTTCCCCCGCTCACGCCATTTTGGAACTCCGATGACCTCCTCTAGCCTCTGTGATCTTCCAAGCTCGGCCCGCCCTTCATGCCGCTTTCCGTGGAGCCTCTCTCCCCTCCCGCTGTTTTAACATCCTGGTTTCCACCTTCTTCCTGGCTATTTTGGCTTCCATCCGCTATCTGCCTTCTGGCTTTCTTCCACCATCTTTCCACCCTCTGGCGCTCGCACCCTTGAAGCACACATTA
>VDFB02054555.1:88656-103758 GCA_007258455.2 Sequoia sempervirens
TTTATGGTCCAAATGAGCTCCAAATATGAATATCAAGATATTTTGATGATTAATGGATAGATCTAACATAGAATTTGTAGGTTTGACTGACATTTTCCTTAACTCATGTATAAATTCACTTACGACACTTCGTGTTTGCAGGAGTCAAGAAGCCTTCCGTAGGTCTATCGAAGAGGCCCATTGAGGGAGTTGTCCTACCTTTTTCCAGATGGTGATGATTTCTAAGGAGCTTTCCACCCGAATCAGGGGCCGCCAATCCATTGATGCCAATCATTGACAGACTCATTTGATCAAAGGAAGAACACTGCAAGCACATCAAGCAAAAGACAACTTTCAGGTAGTTTTTGCTATAGTGAAAAGGGTAATCAGCTAAATGACAAAATTGCTACAGTGACTATCACTAGATGACAAAACAGGGAAAAGACAAGGAATGTATTTTAAAATTGCTAGATATTGTGGGGTAGGTGAAGCCCTAACTTGTAATGAATCTAAGCCACTCAATACAAATTGATCCTAGCCATTTATTAGGGCTTTGGAAAACTATAAATAGGGGCTTGTCCCTCATTTGTAAGAGTTGGAAAATTGATGTAAAGACATTCTGCAGCAATAGAAAGCAACATTGCATGATTTATGGGTGTTCCTTTTGAGTTTGCTCTTTATGTATGCATGGTTCACCTTCCATGTTAGTTTTAGTGTTAGTTTCTTGAATGGGAGTGGTGATGGTGTTTGTTGTTTTAGTATTTGATGGATTTCCAGCTCATGCTTTTTGTGGTTCATTGATGATGAGTCACTTTGCAAAGCTAGTCTGAGCTCATTACTTCATTGCTGCAACTTAGTTCAATTACATGTGCATGATGTGCATGTGCACTTTGAAAATCTACAGACCTTAGGAGATTGCACTGGTTTTGTGCAACTGTAGGTTTCTCTTGGCCATGCAAAACCCAGTTTAGGAAGCCTATCTACTTTAGCAGCCACCATTGTTACTGCTCATTCGTAGCTTAGGATTAGAATAGCTTTCTTAACCCTTCTCCTTTTGCTTTTTTTTTTAATCCTTGGTTAGAGTAGGATCCAAAGCATCACCATGAAGCTAAATCAAATGAATTTGATGGGTTTCAATTTGCTGTTTTGAGTGGACAGCCACTGTTCATTCACTTTCAGCACTTCAAAACTACATTTGCAAACCCAACTTCCATGCTTTGTAACTCATCCATAAGACCGCCTTGTGATTCCAACAAATCACCTCAAACTACTGAGGTATCTAAGCACTGTCATGACCTGACATCCAAGAGACCTTGGGATAGTGCTATGCAATTCGATTGTGGAAGATTGTCTTTCAAGAGAGGTAGCACACCTACGCACTGCCTGTGTTGAAAAGTGCATAAAAAACACATCAACAAGTAACACATGCAAAAAAGTCCTTGAACAAGTTGCTAAACTAGTAAGACAAAGGATATGTAAGATGAATCCTAAGATAGCTTTATTGGTTAAAGCTAAGCTTTAAAAATTCCTCAAAGCTAGTTTATTCGTCCTATTAACTATTCTCCATGGATCATCTAAAATGTTGTCATAGTTGCAAAACCTGATAATCGTATTAGGATGTTTATAGATTTTTGTGATCTTAATAAAGCATCTCTAAAAGATGAATTTCCTCATCCTAATATTCATATGATAGTATATTAAATTGTGGTAGATTCTTTGTTGTCATTCATGGATGTTTTTTTGGATATAATCAACTCTTTATCAATCCTCATGATCAATAAAAGACAACATTTACTATATCTTGGGGAACATTTTGTTGGGTGGTTATGCCTTTTGGATTAAAGAACATGGGTGCAACATATCAAAGAGCTATGAAGTTGATATTTCATGATTACATACATAAGATTTTGGAATATTATGTTGATGATATTGTATCCAAATCTTTAACTCATCAAGGCAATGTTAACATTATTTGGAAAATGTTAGAATGAATACGAATGTATAACATGAGATTGAATCCAAAAAAATGTATCTTTGGCATGGATAGTGGAAAATTTTTAGGTTGTATAGTATTACATAGAGGCATCAAGGTGGAAATAAGTTGAGTTTAAGTGGAATGAGGATTGTAATAGGTCTTTGAAATTTTGAAAAAAATCCTTGCTACTCCTGCTTTACAACCCACTATGCAAGAAAGACCATTTATCCTTTATACAACAGCATCAACCATGCTCTAGCAACATTGTTCACTCAACAAGATGATAGTGGTAGAGAACATCCTCTTATTTACATTAGTCAAACTTTGATTAACTACAAAACTAGATTTACAATGATTGAATTATTTTTTTTGGCTCTTGTATTTGCTACTAGTAAATTGAGACATTACTTACTAAACACGAAAAATTATGGTGATGAAAAATTTATATCCTTTATAAAATATCTTTGCCAAAATTGATTTATGTTGTTAATTGAGTTTGATCTTAAATTCATCTCTCAAAAGGAAATCAAAGGATAAGCCTTCATTGGCCATTTAATTGAAACTCCTTCTCCATTAACATTACCTAACATATACTTTTTCCTTGATGAAAGTGTGTTGACTATTGAAAAAGAAACATGGGAATTTTATTTTGATGGTTCTAAGTGTCCAAATTGCTGAGGAGTAGGGATTATAATAATTCCTCCTTCAGGTAAGCATATTTCCTTTATCCTACCCTCTAAAATTGCTATCTACAAATAACATTGTAGAGTATGAAGCTTTAATTACTAGTATACATGTACCATTAGACTTAGGTGTTTAACACATTTCCATCTTCGGTGATTCTATATTAGTCATTAAACAGATAAATATTTCATATCAGGCAAGGTGTGAGAAATTTTTTTGATATAAGGACCTCGTGATGGCATTATTAGAAATTTTTGAATCATATACCATTGACAACATACCACAAAAGGATAATCAACAACATTCTCTTGATTTCAGATTTATATTCTATATGATTACAAAAAAATCAATCGATAACATACCAAAGAAGTGTTAATAATTGATATATTGAAAACTCTAGTGAATGATACACAACAATATTCAATTACTTAGAAGAAGGTACATTTTATGAGCCTACAACTAAACACACTAGAGCTCATCTTCGAAAACTTTCATCTAAATACATAATCCTTGCAGATGTGTTATATAGATGATCATTTGATGGTATGTTACTTAGATGTCTTAAACAATCTAAAATCCATATATAGCACTCGAAGAATCTCATGTGGGTACTTGCGGGGGACATTTTGGTGGAAGATCATTAGTGCAAAAATTAATTTGTGTAGGATACTATTGGAGACACAAGGAACAAGATTTTTTTTTCTCACATTAAGAAATGTCACAAATTTCAACGACATAATAATTTGATTCACACTCCTACTTTCAAGATTTACGCCCATTTTCCTATTGGAAATATATCGCCACCCTCTTTCACTGGACATACATTCACAATTACCACAAAATATTATTTCAAAAAATGGGTAGAAGCTATCCCTCTTTGTTCCATGAAAGTTGATGCAATATATCATTTCATATTAGAACCCATTATTCCTCACTTTGGTCTCCATTTCACAATAGTTTCAGACAATGGAACTCAATTTAAGAACAATGACATGAAGAAAATTTTGGAAACCTTTTGTATTCAACATCATTTTTCAACCTTTTATTATCCACAATCAAATGCTCAAGTAGAATCAACCAACAAAACTCTTGAACAAATCTTAACGAAATTCGTAAGCATGAATATTAAATATTGGCACACTTGGTTAACTTATGTGTTGTGGGCTTATCATACAAGTATTAGAACATTCACAAGAAATACTCCCTATAACCTTTTTTATGGTGTTGAGGCGATAATTCCCTTAGAGCTAGAAATTCCTTCATTCAAAATTGCTCTCAAGGGGCTTATTGACAATAATACCTATAAAGAGCAACAATTGCATCAACTTAAAATTCTCGATGAATAGCACATTAATGCTCTCGAGCATCTCTAAGCTTATTCTAAATGAATTCAATGTAGTTATAATGATAATGTCATCCCTCATGCACTTAATAAATGTGACTTGGTCTTATATGAGAATCAATGTACTTTCAATGTCACCCCAAATGAAAAAGGAATTTTCATCCCTAATTGGTTAGGACCTTACATAATTGATGAAAGTTATGGGTCTGGAGCATACACATTAATGGAAATAGATGGTACACCTTCCAAAGAACCTACAAATTCCGCACATTTGTTTCGATAGTACACCTAACATATTCTTTGAATAGTATGTCTTTTAAAGAAGTGTTGTTAGATGAAGTCTAGAGCACCTTCTAGTTTATCTTGTATTGCTTCTTTCTTTGACAAACATATCTTTGTGTGTCTTAGATTATGGAGTAATTATTAAATATGTTTGGATTATTACTTTAGATTTGGATACTATTCAAATTCATCCTATGTGTTATGTTAGAATAAATTCTTATATACATTTAATGTTCTAAACTTAGATCAAAGGTGTATTTAATTTAACATAGCATACCAAATCACAATGTAGTATTTAATGTAAACTAAAATATTTTAATTAGATCACATGAATTAGATCATAGATACATTTCTTAAAAAAAAATAGTAAGGATATTTAATAAATCACATGAACATCTAATCCAACAAAAAATCATAAAAAAAAACTTGAATACTCATATATCATGTATCAAAAATTCAAGTACATATCATCAATAATACAATGGTAGTATGGCCTATGACTGATAGACACCTTGGGGCCTCATGGTGGCACCCATTGATATATAGTAGAATGTGATAGTGATATGCTCATAGATCTCATGGCTTCCTAAAAACTATGTACCTCTCCAACCACTCTAACCTCTTGTATGAGTGCCTCGATGTTCTCTTGCTCTGTGTGATCTCTCTTGGCCTATAGCCTAGTCACCTCCCTCTCCATCCTCAAGATCTTTGTTCATAGGATAGCCTCTATCTCATTGTTTATTGGAACTCGAGATGCTTGGAGCTCATCATATGGCATCTACAGTGTTGAAAGTTGTCTTGTAGCTAGGTCAACACATCTAGACATGCTCTAATATGTTGTCCTTAATCTCACAAATGGATCAAAGAGATCTACATATTATCTCATAAAATGTGGGGGAATGTACTTTGACAGTGTATCCTCATGTGGGGGAAAAGGAGGCATCATCTCTATGGTGATGAAATGATAAAGATCATGCCAATCTTGTGTAGACCCTGCAAGATGGAAATCATAAAAGATATCAATACACATCATATGTAGAAAGATAAAAGAGCAATGAAATCATAAATAACACATCATAACCTAGATCTCTAACCTACCACTCAGGGTATAACCATGTAACAATGGACACCTATTGTGCAGGAAGTATGGATGGCTCACTATCACTGGCATCCCCATGCTCATGCATGTAGATCCCTACTACAGTCACTAACTATGCTCTAGTGACTTAGATAGGAGGTGGATCTCATTAGCATCATCACTCATCAACTGGGTATCCTTCCCCTCATTTTGAAATATATTTGGTACAATGCCCTCATCATTTGTATCCCTGTCAACCTCCTCATCATCCAGTGACCTAGGAGAGATCTTGCATGGCTTATAGGCGATGTCTAAGAAAGACATGGATTGGTCATGCTCTAATCCACCACTAGTTGTAGGCTACTCTAGTACCCATGTCATTGGATTGAAGAATGGGGAATATCATTGTCCTTGTCCTTTGAATCACTATAATCAATATTATCAATAGTGAGGAGATGACTATCTCCAAGTCTACAAGAACTTTGTGTTGAGTATTGGTACCAAGGTTGTAGCATCAGTGGAACTTGAACCTATACAAACTAGTGCATGACATGATTGTAGTAGAAAGGTCTGACTATGTAATCATGTCACCCTAGTATAAACCTATGCCGCTACATCCTAACCAAGTAAGATCTCTCATCTTCTCACTATGGTATCATGAGATACAATATGCATGATATGTCATCCTTATCCAAGTGATTGAATTTGACCTACTAGTGTATTAAATCACCCTCTCACCAAGCTCACCTTAGTGAATAGATGTAGGCCCATGGGTACCCCATGGATGCTATGGTAGGATATCCTATAGGCCTCATGCATGTGATATGCTTGAAGCACCAAACCTTTAAGAGAATTCAATGCATTATGTTATTTATCTATTGATAGAAAAAGCACCCAATATCATAGCATAGATGCGCTATCATGTTGTGAACCCAATCATAAATTGTATGGCTCTACTCCATGTCTCAGATAATGTGCACTAATCTGCTATCTAAATGTGTTGGACCTTTCTTGTCAGGAACTAGTGTTGTGGTAACTATCATAATTTGTTTGTATAGTTTTGATCATGCATGTAGTAGCCATCTAAGCTCAATGTGAGGTTTGATGATCGCCTCTCAAATAGGATGACCTAAGAAATATTGAATGCCATCATGCATCTCCTTAGGTGTCCACTCATCTACATAGTGAACAATCTCACCATGGATAGGCAACCATAAGATGGGGTGGATGTCCTCTAAGGTGACAATCATCTTCTTGGTGGGAAGATGAAAGGTACATGAGTCAACATCCCATCTCTCTATTAGGGACATCAACATAGAATCGTGATACCTCATGGGTGGCATGAGGTATACCCAAAATAGTCCAATATCCTAAAGAATGCTAATCTCATCCGATGATATTCATGTGATCATCTCTTGAAGGAAACATAAAAGTTTGCCTCCTAGATGCTATTGAGCTCAAGGAGGAATCTAAATAATAAAATAAGAAAAATAAATCCTAAATACACTCATTAATAATTAAAAAGTGCACTAAAGTTGTCCTAGGACACTTTATGACCAACTTGGACATATGGGCCATTTTTGGATGGGGGTCCTGGAAACTTTAGCCATTTTTGGATACTTTGCAACTAAGTGGGACACTTTGCAACTACTTAGGACACTTTTCAACTAAGTGGGACACTTTTCAACCAAAAGGGAAACTTTGCAACCAAGATGGATACTTTGCGGAGAAAGAGGATGCTTTGCAACTTTCTTTTTAAAGGTCCTAAAAATTCTAAAAATACATAAAAATATACTATAAATACATGAATGCAAAGATAAATAGAGGAGAATCCACTTACTGTATGTTGAATCATGCCTATTCCATGTTGTCACAAAGAATTTCCAACCTAGGAGGATTGTATGCTCATCTTCTTGACAATTTGAATCACTCTACACCAAGGAAAGTTAAAATTTGACAAAGAATGTTTTATTTTAAGAACATTTTACTCAAATAAAATATTGGGGGCTATTAAACTCTATTCTCAATGCCATGTTTTGCATTGAATTTGTAATTCCATCCCAAGTCTTACCTAATGTTTATCACTATGTGGTGTTGTACTCAAAATACCCTATGATAGAGTTAAAATTTGACGCAGTCACAAGTCTACCCTGATTACATCTCCATAAAGATAGTAGAACTAGGGGGGCATACATCTACCCTCAAATTTGATTCTCTGTAGATGTTTGATAAGAGGATTTTTGAATGACTAACAAATTGGTGTTGCAAGATGTAGTTCTTAAAATTGTGGTTTAGTAGATGGCTATAGTGGGGGCTTCATTCTCCCTATTTGTGAATGAATCCATATGAGTATCCATTTTATTGTTTGAATTCATTTATATTTCATATACACGTAGTTTCATATGGCTGCTAGAGTGGGGGTTGAATGTAGTGTAGAAAACTTTACTCCTTTCCAAGAGAAAGTATAATTTCACACTTAATTTGGACCTATTTTGTTGACCTTACATTTATTTATTTTAAAACCTCATTAATGGGCCCCTTATACCCTTTATTGTGTATCCCAAGGCCTATTTTATTTATTTCCCAATAATATAACTCGCATTGAATAAATGCTATTAATTAAATTAGTGCCTTGACATTTATTATGTCCTTAAGTTTTAGGTTAGGACCCATTCACCCATGGGTGAATGCACCCTCTTTACATGCCTAAAACTCAACTTAAGATATATTTTTGGTGGCATTTCATAGGCTCAAATTTAGTTTTCAAGTGTCATCTATAAGGATTTAATAAATGTAAAATTAGAAAGGAAGCATATAAAACTAAATCTCACATTCCTTTTACACTATCAAGGAAGAAAAATTCACATGAGATCAAAAGTATTCACATTCAAGAGCAAGGAGAAGTTAATCAATCATTCAAAAGTGAAGTCTTGTAGTAGAATTCTATTTATTTTTTAAGGTCTTCAAGCTCATTTTGACAACAAGATCAAGCATTGTCAAAGATTGATGATAGACGCCTATGGAGGATCATGATGGATTCTAGGTTTTGGTAGATGCACCAAGCCATTCAAACAAGCCTAATGATTTCTTTTGTAAGTGGTTCCATCTTCTATTAGCATTCTACTTTTCTCCTAAAGGAAGGTATATTCAATTTTATGATTACTAGGGTGATTAGAGATCTCCCAAAGTAGGTCTTATCATTGTTCATGTTCATTTAGGAATCTTATTCTAAGACACTTGAATAAGGTTTCTTTGCAATTTAAGCTCTCTTAATCTCATGCATACTTAAGGTTTGGGCTTGCACACACATTTTATGTTTCAGATCTATATTTTTCATCAAGGTTCAATTAACAAACTTGGGGTTTGACCAAGGAAAACCCTTATCCACCATAAAATAACTTTGTTTTGCATATTTATCATAGGTTAAAATCTAAGAGCAAAGGTTCAAAGTTATGGGGAAGAAGTGCAAGTTTTAGACTCAGATCTCAAGTTCAAACTTTTCCAGAAAAGTGGACCTAGACCCATTCACCCATGGGTTAATGAGTCCTAGGAATGCTTGCAAAAATACCATTTTATGATAGGTTCACAACGTTTATCTTTCCTATATTTTGTAGAAAGTTTATTGTTTCTATCACTTTTATGCTTAATCTACTAGATCCAGGTGATAGATTGCATTTTGGAGTTGATTTTCTATTTTTAGTTTTTCTTCCTAACATGTTGTTTGAAATAAGGGAGGCAAGAAGACCAAAAGGGGAAGCACAAATGGGAGAGAGACTCAGAGACAAATATAGGGGAGACAAAGAAATGGAAGTCGAAGGAGCACTTAGGATGGTGAGCGACATGAATATGTATCCTAGGGTGGAAACCACCTTGGAAAGACGCTTCACAACTTGGTTCATTGCAAGGGGCTTCGAATGAGAGTAGTCAATGACACCCTAGATTAGTGGAATTTTTTTATGAATGTGCCCTTCTCTTCACAAAGATAGCAAGTACCCATGCCTCCAAGGAATTCTACGAGGTAGACTCAGGGGATTCCTTTAATTTTTAGTCCAATATATCTAGGTAGTTCAACCCCAGGAATGAGTGAAACAAAGACACACACATTCATATTAGGAAGCATAACCCTAGGTCTATAGAATCAAATAACATCCCCAAACAACACTATGATTTGAGGAATGAATGAACATAGGTCTTCAGGGATTCTTTTGATAAGTAATCATCTAGGGCTCTAGGGTGCTAGAATCTCATCACAGTTTGCTCCATGAGACCAAGACAAAACCCTAAAAATGGATTTCCCTATGCTCCAATAGGGCTTCCTTAGTACTTGTGATTGCATTTCATGATTTTTAAAGAAAATTAAGAATAATCCTTTTTTAATCACTCTACAAAGAGAAATTTTAATATTTATCCTTTTATTCCAAGCCAAATTAAACCAATTATCCAAGTATTCCCTAGTGGGGAGGCTATTAGGGTCAACAATAGTGAAGAAAACTACAACTCCATATAGCCTATCCCTTTCATTATGAATAGTATTAAGCATATCCCAATTTTAAACAATTATAGTGGTGTTGGGAGGGCACATACCTTGCAGTCCTCCATCAGCAACAACTTCTCCTTCTACCCCTTTTGATGCAAATGAAAGTTTTCCATTCTCCAAGCACATAAGGGTTTCAATATCAATAGCATCTCAAAACGATTTTGGGTGATTAATGCTATTAATTTCCCACACCTCCTTTGAGAAGCTCCTAGAGGGATTGGGGGGCTCATACTCCCCTTCATGGTAATTCACATGAGTGAAAATTCCTTCTAGCTAGAGAGAATGAAAACCAAAGCCACACAAAAGACCACATTGAATCGGGAAGCAAACGAATACACAAAGATAAACATATGGAAATAAATGAGCATAGACATTATGGAGTACGAAAGAGAAGTACCTTCATGGGGGAGGGTCGAGCCTCCCCCACCACAAATTTGACAAAACCCTTGCACTAGGATGCACAAAACTACCTCTTTCAAATTTCATCTATTCCAAATCCTTATTCACATATATAATTTAACCTATTTCAATTATTTTTTAATTTTTAATCTAAAAAATACAAAAATATATATATAAAATATCTAAAATATCTAGATTATATAATTATACGGTCAAATTAACTTTTGAAAATATAGTCAAGGAGACTGTACAACCAAACTATCTCAAAGAGGATGAGCTTTTGAAGAATGTTCAGGGGTATAATTTGGATAGAGGGAAAGGCTATGTGGGAGGTATTTTCCAAAAGTGCTATCGTAAACACAATCAATCATTCATAGTGGTGTACGATGTTGTCAAGAAAGGTTTTAGGGATGATGATCCATGAGAATTGTACAAGTCATTGAATTTCCATTCACAAGAACTTGGTATCTAGATGGTAAAAAAATTCAAAGATAAGTTCTTTGTTGTTTCTTTTCTTCTTTCACACCACATTCACCACGGTCAAAGAGCAATAGTAGTGGAAAGGATCAATCCAAGGGTGCAAAATGGTGCAAACATGAATGAAGGTTAGGGTGAAAATAGAATTGACCTTAATGCACGTTGCGAGGACACGTCTGTAAATGATTGGTTTATGGAGGAATGAAGCAAAGTTTTCTTCATATGTTTACAATTTGGTCTTATCATGTTTCCAATCAAATCTTCTGTATTTTGTCCGTGTTTTCTGGAAAGTTTAGTGCCTCGCAATATATGTTAATAGATCCATAGGCATATTTTGTTTTGCAAATTTTGGTAAATTTTAGCCAGTACTACAAATCTAACTTTTGATGTAACTACTGCTTATTTAAGTAATAAAATATAAATATATGTTATGGCCTTTTACTAAGAAGAAAAACTTTTCAAAATACAATAATAATCTTAATATAAATTATGTTCTCCTAAATATTTATAAAGTAAATATATATTAATATTTTAATTATTTCTATATATGTAAATGATAAAAATTCATTTGACAACAATAGATATGAATTTTGGTAACCAATTTACAAGAATGTGAATGTTCTTGACTTGAAGGAGAATGTAAAATATTACATTAACACAATGATTTCCTAAATTTAGAATGAAGATTATCTGAGATCAAAAAAATATTCAGTGCCTAAAATTTAGAATGGAGCTTATCTGAGACCAAGAAAATACTAGTGCTAATTTTAAAACCCTCATGATGAAAGAAATTTTTAATGAGTGAGATCTATTTTTAGGATTGAGATACTCATGGAAGGAAAAACCAATTTCAAGATTTTATAGAAAAATCATGTGTTTTTTTAATTCTAGGAAGAGACTGCTCACAAAATAGGAGAAAACTGTCAAATTGGATGCTATATGTCACTCAATTTATTCTGATTATGTTTAAAAAATGATGATTTTGAATACTAAAATATTTGAAACTTTAAATCATTTTTTTAAAAATATTTTCATGTTTTTAATTGGTTTGAACTTGACAAATTAATCACGAGTTACAAACTGCCCCTCCCTATAGTTCTCAAACTAATGAAATAAAATGTATATTTATATATTGATATTTACAAATTTCAAATAAAAAGAAACATGTAAAGAAAATAATAAGAGAAAAATAAGAGGATCATCACAAAATAAATAAAATTTGAAGTATAACTTTTATACCAAAAAAATATTTTGTATTAAAATAAAATATAGTGTATTTCATATGATTTTAGGGTTGATAATAAAAAATTACTTAGCACATTTTTATTTACCTATTTTAATCTTTATATAGATTAATGATATCAAATTTCCATAATCCATGTTAATTATGGTAATTGATTTATAGATTCTCTTGTGTAAAGTTTTTTTGCATCAATCTTTAGGATCCACTATATAGATTTCAAATGTACAGAATGGTATCTTATATACACATATCTTTTAACTATATAGTAGACTGTTATCTTGATAAAAGAAGAACTGCAGAGCAGTGAAGTTACTGTCTAAATATGTAAGAATAATTCTATTTTTATTTTCTGTAATTCAAATAGTTTAAATTTTGTTACCATGATGCTAATTACTTCGACACTGTAACTCAGAAGTCATATTGGTTGGACCAGACTCAAAAAACGTATTGCTTGAGCCTTGGACTATACTCAAAAGTCATAATGCTTGATTGGCAACAATCAGGCAAGCTTAAGTTTGAAGAGTCATTCTGGCGTGGCTGCAAGGAAACTTCTTTTTTAAGTTTTTATTAGCTAAAAACAGGTTTATAATGATTCAAGGATATTTAGACATATTGAAAAGGTCCAACTGAAAATTAATCTACAAAGACTACAGATTGCAAGGGTCCAACTGAAGAAAATGTGATCTAGATGGTGCAGACACTTTTATCTGAAAACAGATAATAGTATCACTTGCTACCTGCTTGCCCATAAAGTGTATAAAGTTTCTTATGGTGGCTCGTGAATTTTCCCAAACAGAGTTTAATGCTGTGCAAATTTGTGGAGAGTAATGGAAGTATAGGATTCTAGAGATTCTAGAAATATGCAAAGAGGCTGTTGCTTTTTTTCAAATTGATTAGCTGGCGACGACCTATTATAAAGGAAATTGCAAGGCACACAAAGTACACATTGAAGGCTACTAAATCATTATATATCTGTACTCCAGTGAAAGATGATTCTGTCATAAATTTGGTAAGGAAAAGTCTATTGAAGGTTTTATAGTATACAATTATATATAATTTTTTAAGTCAAACACTATTATCTGTATTTATGAGATATAAGATAATTGTATTTGATAAGCTTTAGCTCTTACAGTATTCAATTATATATAAATTTTCTCAGTCAAGGTTTCTTTCTATAATATTAATTCTTGAATTGTTCTTTTTCCTAGGTATTTATAAGATGATTGTTTTTGATAATCTTTAGATCTTATGGTACACAATTATATATAATTTCTTACAGTCAATGCTTTTGCCCATAGTTTAGAGGCTCACGAGTTTTTTAATTTTTGTTTCACGAGTATTCAACAAGATATTTTGGAAAAACTTGCTGGGACTCTTGAAAAAACTGCAAGTTAAAAACTGTACCAACAACATCAAGATTGCAGTAAAAAACTTGGATTAAACACTCTAGAAACTCCTTTTTTATGAAAGTATTATTGTTTGCCTTTAAAAAAAAACGAAAATGGTGTGTCATGAAGGTTTGTGTGGTTTTGAAGGTTTTTATTTGCGCTGCCCTTGGACCCTATGAAGGGTGTTGTCTCTGACCCTATTGAGGGTGCTACCTCTTGATTCTCTCAGTGAGTTGCCTTTAAAACAAAGATTTTTTTTTTTTTAAATTTGATATCATTAACTAACATTTTTAACTAAATTTTAAAAAATCACACTATAGCGCACAAATTTCCTATGAAAAATGTCCGTGGAAGCCCTAAATTGCTTAATGACATCAAAAATTCACACAAAGAGAAACGATAATGTAAAGCATTGAAGAAAGAATATTGTAGGCAACCATATGAGAAAAGATGAAAATTATAAGTGTTGGAATATTTAAATTTACACAACAATAGATGGCTTCCATTGTAGCAGAAGCTCTCATTCATATGGACTAAAATTTTAAAATTGCGGCTACAATGGAGACACTGTAATGAGAAGTAATCACTCATCAGTCAACCTCTCCTGACCGTAGCAGAGAAGCATCCATGCAATGAAATGTCTTGTAATGGAATAATGGGCTTATGGACAGGGAAGTATGGGGACGGCCCCTGGCTGCTCCAAAGAGCAGAGCATTATGAGGGATCTAATATTCATCTCTCAGTGTTTTCACAGGAGATTTAACTCTCAGGTACGTTTTTTGACCCAAGTACTATCCAAGTACTATCTTTGCCATGTTTCCGAACTCAGGTTCCACATTTCCAAGTTGTCTAACGTTAAAAGAACAACAGTCCATGACGTTGGATATACCTGAACAATCCAGCAAACTAAATATTAAAATTCTCCCATCGTAAAATGGAATGAGATGTTTATAGTTCATCTTTAGAGGTTTTCCTATACCTGTGTTGTGCAGCCAGAAACTGCATCGAAGAGATTATAGCCCTTCCTGTTTGATTGTGTCCATTCTCCTCCATCCATTCTGTTTCATCAAAATAAATGTTTTATTTTCCTTAGCACAGTGAAATTATTTTAAGATATGGGGGAAATGAATACGTGGGGCTTGGAAATGATGAAATCCATGCCTATTGGTCTCAAACAAGTTAGTTCAACTGAAACGAAATAGACTAAGTAGAATACAGGTGAATCAACAGCTGGCAAACACGGAGAGCACAACCAACTAAAAGTTACATCCAAAATATATATTTTTCATTTTCTACACAATAGCAAAACATGCGGATTATAAGAATTTGTATTTTGCGACAGATCACTCAAGACACTTATAGCTACTTACAGCTGGCAGAATCTATTGATTGGATGAAGCTCTGGAATCACAAGCAGTCACATGAAGTGCAGATTTAGTTCTAAATTTTGGGTTCTAAATTTTAGGTTAAAATGAGTGCTTATGGAAATTTAAAGCTGGTTTTGATACTCAGGTGGTGGCTTGGAAAATATTACATTGCAAACTATCCGTGGGAGATAGATTGAGATGTATCAAGGTCCAACCAGTCAACTGTCCATTTTGTCATAATATTGAAAGTTTGAAGCATATCTTTTGGGAATGTTCACATGTTAAAAACAATGGTTTACTTTATTTAAATATTTTCCAACTATTTTTAATCATGTTTTGAATTGGAAAGAA
>VDFB02054556.1:0-17710 GCA_007258455.2 Sequoia sempervirens
ATCCTTGTTTTTTCCTTAAGCTGTAATTCTTAATGCATAAAGTTCAAATATATAGGTTGCATATTGTGCTTCAAGTTGAGTCTTCATGCAAATCATTTATGTATCAATTGTTCTTGAGAAGTTGTGAAATATTGCATCTTTTTGAAAACTGTTTGTGAGGAAGAGATCATAACCGTCATTAAATCATTATTAGGTTCAGAAAGTGATCTGTTAGAAATAGGTTTTTATGTTCAATCATCTTTTATTCCTTTCCTTAGAGGCTATTTTAGAATAGAATTCATCATTTGGAGAACCAGCTCACTTTGGAGATTCCTTCTTCATTCAGATCACCCACATCTAAAGAAGGTTTCCATGTTTTAGTAGTTTTCTGAATATTGCATTCAACAGGGTGCAAAATTATTGACAACAGTTTTTGGCACGCCCGGTGGGACTTTGAAAGCTACTTTCAGAGAAATTTTTAAGATTTCAGTTTGCTGTTTGCTATATGTAGTATATTTTTCCAGCCTTCTGGAGGCTATCAATATACCTGGTGACTTCGGTTCTTTTTTTTGCTTGCTAGTACAGCCCGCGCATGAGAAATATTCAAACAAGTTCAAGTTCAGCACCCTTCAAGTATCGAGAGCTATCCCCATCAAGAAGAAGAGGCAGGACAACAAGAAGGCTTTTTGAAACCCCTATAAGATTGAAGTCAACACCTCCTATTCTTGGTGCCCTAGTTCTGTCACCTGGTACACCAGTCCCGATTTCATAAATACCACCGATGGCAGCACCGCCGAGGCAGTACCCGTTCACACCCTTCAATGGAGGTAGTCCGTTAGATCTTGCTCAACATGATGATATTCCAGCTGCAGCCCTTCGAGGACTACCATATTTCACTGGAGAGGATTACATTACACTAGTCGAGCACATCCGTGACGTGGAAACGCTATTCTCGGTGCACAATATCACGCAGGAGAACGTTGCTCTAAGGCTGTTAGCTGCGTCACTTAAGGGCAAAGCGCTGCAGTGGTTCAGAGGTCTCATTGCAAATTCAATCACAACATGGGATGCTCTACGTAATGGCCTATACCAACACTTTGCTGATAAATCTGACAATTTATCTTTATTAGAGCAGTTGAGTACCATCCAAAGGGCGCCGTACAAACACTTGGCGGATTTCAATTACAAATTTCAGAGGACCTAGGACAAAATCCTGGCAACGATAAAACCCTTACCGACACATGCATTTCTGTTTTATTTAAAAGCTTTAAATAGAAAGATTGCTATTATGACTCAGTCTATGGGTGGTCTAACGCTTCCTAACGCTTATAATATTGCCATTAACGCTAAAAATTTCCTCATTCAAGTTGGAGACATAGCTCCTAGACCTCCAATGCCCTTGTTTCCAGAGATACAACCACCTATTCCTGCTGCTATACCTCCCTTGGCTGCTATCCCGCTAGTTCCAGCAATAGGATATCATAATACAACCCAAGAAGTTACTGCTACAGTCCCAAATCTGGAGATGCAAGAGCTAAAAAGTATACTAAAGACCTTTGGGAATGATCTTGTGACTATTAAAAAATAGGTTGGTCAAGAACACAAGCCTTATCAATCCCCTTACCAGCAAAACCAACAAAATAGGCTCTCTTTTCAAAATGATTATCAAGCCCAACAGAGAAATTTTAACCCTAGGCCATTCCAGCCGTATAACTTGAACGCAACCAGTTCGTCAAAGGAACTTGTGCCACAAAATAATGTTGCCCAGGATTACGATTGGTGTTATCCATGCAATCGGCCCCACAACCAATCGACGTGCGCCAACGGAGTAAGAAATCAAGCTTTAATGGTGCAGAATATATATGCTGCTTCAGAACATGTTGTAGATCAGAATCAAGAACAAGATAATTTAGAAGTCACCTTGCCAAACTGGCAGAGCTCTAAATTCTATGGCATGAATGGCCAGGACCAGCAAAATTCTCCTATTTCAGCTAATACCAGATCTGAAAAATAAGCTATGGACTCAGGACTGCAAGCTGGAAATTCACAACAGCAGCCTGCAGTTGGTAAGCAACCTGTTTCATTAGATGTTAATGCTGCCATGTAGCCTAAAATGTAGATTCTACAAAGAGGGCAGGAGATACCCAGCGAGGAACAATTGAAAATGCATTCTCAACTTTTGCAGAAACAAAATGATGCTGCTGTCATAAAAAAATAGCAGAAGGTAAATGCTTCGTCATTCAATATTATCGAGCATCTCAAGAAATCCACTGTCAATATGTCAATTTTAGACGCTTTACAACTCCCAAGGCAAAAAAGTTTGCTACAGAACGCTTTGGTTGAGTTATTTATTTCTGACAACTCTAATCAAGGAGTTGCGAAGGTTGTAATGGCTAATGACCTGGAGGATAAAAGTGGGCAGAAAGCAAAAGAGGTAAAGCCCCCTCCGTTTTACTTAAGTCTGATCATAGGTGATAAAATTGTGCATAATTGTATGGTTGATTCTGGAGTCAGTAGCTCAGTCATGCCTAAGAGTTTAGCTGATAGATTAGGTCTTTTTTATGAGCCTAATCCTTAGAAAGGCGTAGTGCAATTAGATGGGTCTACTGTTAAGACTGCTGGTATTATCAAAAATTTAACCCTTACCTTGCATGCATCCCCAAGTTTTGCTATTCATTAGGATATTCATGTCATAGACTTACCGCCGCACTTTTCCATTTGTCTGTCAAGGGATTTTACAGCCAAGTTGGGTGGGTTTTTGTCTTCTGATTGGTCTCATCTATTTTTTAGAACAAGGTATTGTATGAAAATGACCATAAATTCTGAGCCTCTCGCCAAAGACCATATTGAACCATACTCCCCAAGCCCTATAAATGCTAATATCTATGCCACCTTTGTAATGGAGGAGCAAACCATGACCTCAGACTGTAGCACCCAGGAAGACTACCTCAGTCTCGATGAATGGGTAGCCGAAGATCACGAGCTTGATCCGTTTTAGAACACAGATGAGGTAGGATTAGGAGTTTATATGATTCGAGAGTCTGATTGTGACATGCCTAATCTTTGTAAAGAAGATGAACTGTCTGCAAGAAAAGATAACAAAATTTGGAAGCTCTATTTTGATGGTTCGAGGAGCAGTGTTGGTGCCGAGGGTGGAGCTATGTTGATATCACCCAAAGGAGATAAGTATTTTTTAGCTTGTAGATTTTCTTTCAGCTATTCGAATAATACAGCCAAGTACGAAGCGTTGGTGCATGGCCTTGAGTGGGCCCGCAAATGAGGTATTAAATGCTTGTAGGTTTATGGTGATTTAGAGTTGATCGTGAATCAAGTCAGAAATTTAAATGCTGCTAAGAATGATTTGCTTAAGAAATACAAGCATCGTGTATGGGATTTAATGGAGGATTTTAATACTTTTAATATCTTGTTGATTCCTCAGAATCAAAATAAGCATGCTAATAGGCTCACTGCCATAGGAGCCCAGTTTGACATTCCCAAAGAAATTCATAAGGTTGAAGCATGTCAATACATGAAAATAGTAGTCAGACCTTATGTACCTGACAATAACGTGAGCTGGCAAGTTTTTGACAGCAATGAGCAAATCATGAACTTTCTGATTGCTAAAGCTGAGTTCGCAAATGGAAATCAGCAAAAATGGCAGCAACAGTATGAGGACCAGATTGTGCAATTAAAAACAAATAAGCTGCCAAAAGGTTTGGTGACCTTGGAATCAGTGTTTAACTCAGATGATCAAATGAGAAAGGACAAGTGCAGTTTGACTGTTAAGGAGGAGCATTATACAACCATCGAGATCTTCAAGGGAAAGCTTCTCAAGCTGGGGAAGGTATGTAGTCAAGAAGAACAACAAGCTTTCATTCTGTTATGTCAGAAGTATAGCGATATTTTTTCTTGGGAATATAAAGAATTGAGAGGTTTTAATCCTGAATTGGCCCAACATACCATCGAGCTTGAGCCCGATATAAAACCAGTAAGGCAGAAGCAAAGATCGCTTAATCCCAAGTTGGAACACCTTATGAAGGCTGAATTGAATAAGTTAGTTGAAAGCGGTATTATTTTTCCTATTAAGCACACCTCTTGGGTGTCGAATTTAGTGCCAGTAAGAAAGAAGAGTGGAGAAATCCGACTTTGCGTCGATTTTTGAGATCTGAATAGAGCATCATTGAAGGACCATTATCCGCTCCCTTCCATGGAGCAAATTTTACAAGTAGTTTCTGGTTCTGATAGGTTTTCTTTGTTAGATGGTTACTCAGGTTACAACCAGATTCTGGTTAAGCAAGAAGATCAGTTTAAAACAACATTTACAACCAAGTGGGGAATGATGGCCTACAAGAAGATGCCTTTTGGCTTATAAAATGCTGGAGCAACTTTCCAGCGTGCTATGGATATGGCCTTTCATGGCCTTATGAATAAGTTTGTTTTGGTATATTTAGATGATATTACTATTTTTTCCAGAAACGCTAATGAACACTTGGATCATTTGGAACAAATTTTTCAGAGGTGCAGAGAGTTCGGAGTATCTCTCAACCCAAAGAAGTGTATATTTTTAGTGCACGAAGGAAAACTGCTTGGACACATTGTCTCAAAGCAAGGTATTTCAATTGATCCTAAAATAGTTTATGCAATTCTTGAATTGCCATTACCAGCTCACAAGAAAGGCTTGCAAAGCTTTCTTGGGAGAATAAATTTCGTGAGGAGGTTCATACCAAATATCGAAGCCTTGCTGCAGCCTCTCACTTCTATGCTGAAGAAGAATATGCCATTCAGTTGGACCAAGGAAGGTAAGAGGAGCTTCAAGCAGATCAAGGAAGTGCTCACAGCCACCCCTACTCTCATTAATCCAAACTTTGACAAAGACTTTATTCTATATGCTTTTGGAGGAATTGATACAATTTTAGCTATGTTATGCCAGCAAAACGATGAAGACTTGGAGCAGCCAGTTGTGTTTTTTAGCCAAGTTTTGCATGATTATGAGGTAAAATACTCTTTTGTTCAGAAACATGTTTTTTCTGTTGTAAGAAGTTTGAAAAAGTTCAGACACATGTTGTCCAATAGCAAGGTTCATTTATTAGTGGCTCATTCAACTGTTAAGGATTTTCTGTTTAACAAAGATATTAATGATAAACGTGCTGGTTGGATCACTAAAGTAATGGAGTTCGATGTCGATATAAAAGTAACCAAGCTCGTTAGAGGCAAAGGTTTGTGTTAAAAAATTACTGGAAGTGAGGACAACAGCTTAAAAGAGGCTGCAAATACAAAAATAGTGTTAAATAATGATGTTTCGAGCGCTGTTCAAGCACCCCCTGCTACGTGGTTGCAGCAAATGATACATTATCTGCAAACTAGTGAATGCCCCGAAAGCATAGACATTTCAAAAAGAAGGTATTAAAGTTTACAAGCCATCCCTTATGCAATCATTGATGGCATTCTTTATAGGAGATATTTTCAAGGTGTCTTATTGCGTTGCATTAAGCCTGATCAAGTTGACAAGCTGCTAGTAGAATTTCATGACGGACCTTTAGGAGGTCACTTTGCTGCAAGAACAACAGCTTTGAAGATTATGAGAGTTGGTTATTACTGGCTAGATCTATTTAAAGACGCTATTGCATGGGTCATAAAGTGTGAGAAATGTGCTTTATTTGTTGGTAAATAGAGGCTTGCACCGCTGCCCCTACATCCAATTCAGGTAGAACAACCCTTTTCCAAATGGGGCTTAGATTTTATTAGTCCTATCAATCCACCTTCAAGTGTGGGTCATAAATGGATTCTTACTGCCATAGATTATTTTACAAAGTGGACCGAAGTTGTTGCTTTAAAGGAAGCAAACGAGACTGCAGTGCTTAATTTCTATTAGGATCTCATATCGAGATTTGGTGTTCCAGATTCATTCATTTCAGATAATGGCTTAGCTTTCATTGGATTGAATATTTCAAATTGGTCTATCAGAAATAATATCTATTTGAACACATCATCAAATTATTATCCGTAGGGCAATGGTCAGGCGAAATCCACAAATAAGAATCTAATTCAGATAATCAAGAAGACTGTTGAAGACAATCAGAGGACGTGGCACGAAAAGCTGAAGCTAGCCCTTTGGGCCAACATAATAACTCCTAAAAGAGCCACTGGTTGTTCACCTTTTGTTTTGACTTATGGCAGAGAGGCTAAGTTGCATATTTCAATTGAATTACCAAAATTGAGTTATGTTAAAGAACTGGAGTTGCTGAATGAACAACCTCTCGAAGTGAGGTTTGCACAGCTGGTCGAGCTCGAAGAAACTAGAAAAGAAGCTCTCAGACAGCTGGAAATACATCAAGCTCAAATGAATAATACTTTTGACAAGAGGGCGAAGCCTTGTGATTTCATTGTTGGAGATCTAGTTTTCAAGTGGAATGAATTTAAGAACAGACCTGGACGACATTCCAAGTTTGATGTAATGTGGGACGGACCTTATGTGATCACAGAATGCAAGGAGCACAATGCATTCCAACTTTCAAAGATGACTGGCGAGGTGTTGTCTATCCCAGTAAATGGGATCCACCTCAAGCACTGCCTTTGAGATAAGTTATCTCATTGTTAGTAGAGTAGTTTTCAAATAAGTGCCTTTTGCACATTTTGTTTCAGTAGTTTTGCTTTCTCTAAGCTCTGCTGTGCATTGTTCTGTTGACCATCAGGGCCTGTTAGTTTGCTTTGAGTTTTGTTTTTGTTTCTTGCTGCTGTTTGGAGTGTTGTTGTTTAAGTTTCTGAGTTTCAGGGAAGGGGCAGAATTGACTCCGTGCCCAATGAATTATTTAAAGGCCACTGATCTATGCTTAGCAGGAAAGCATATAGCAGAAATCACCAAAATGTTACCAATTTTCACCTCAGCTCAATTGGAGGAGCTGGCTGAATGTTATCACATCATAAGGTGGAAATGCACTTAGGTTCAAATGTTGTTCTATCATTATTCATTGAGTAATAGTTATGCATTTTAAAGAAGAAATGGAGTTTTTAGAATGCCATTTAGATGTTCCAGAAATGGTAGAAATACAAAATTGAGAAAATAAGCAAAATAGCATTTCAAATGCTTTCATTTATTTCGTAAAGAACTCATATTTTTACAAGGCTTCATTTGATTTCACAATCAGAATGATATTACAACATTGCATGAAAATGCATTTTCTTTTCAATTGAAAAGCATAAATGAAATCAGGGATCCACACAAGCCATGGATATAACTATTACAACACATTGCTAATAGCACATTGCACTACAAGAGATGTAGAAAGTAAAACACATAAGTGACGACATAATCATCATTGCCTGATTATCGACGTTTGATGCCGAATGGTGCACATTGCCTTCTCGAGCTTCGTCGACCTGTAAGAGGAAAAGAGGGGTGTCAGTGGCTCCGATTATGAAGAAACCTATATGAGGCACCCGCAATAGTACAACATACTATTAACAATGCATTGAAACAATCAACCAAGTGCAGTATTAAAGAAGTGAGCTGAAGGAGAAATAACAATATCATGATCAACATGTTCCATTTTTTATGCTAAAATTGTTTGTTTCCTTGTGCAAGTATAGGTGAAATCACGAAGCTGATCATTATTCGAAGACAAAGCATGTGGAGAAAAACGGGCTCCCACAAGGGTAGAGCTCGACATGCTACCCTATTCATTAATGGGCTGATTTTTTAAAGATACATTATCATATTCATCAAATTAAATGAAGAACAACTGAAGGAGTAAAAATAGATTTATCCATCGAGCAACTAAACCAACTGTGCATTCATAACAATCGGGTTTGTTTTCTGAAGGCTACAGATGAACAGTGAGTCTAGTTCACTAAATGAATTCTGTTGACTACATTTACATCAAATATTGCTGAATAAGTTCATGTTCTATTCTTATCATAATCATATACGTCATGCAAGTTCAGTTCATCAATTCTTTCTCTTTACAGTCAAGGATAGTGAACATACATACATTATGCCTTAATGTTTTGTTTTAACTTTTATCACGAAAGAAAACAGATTTTGAAAGCAGTTCGTCAAGTGGAACATAAAAATGCATGAAGAGTGCCATGTTGCTAAGGCATACAAAGGATATACATTGCATTCGAGTGTTGAATGAGTCACTAGTTCTAGTTGATTAATAAGTAAATACAACATTATGAGTCGTAATAACAAAGTGATCATTCCAAAATATTAAGGAAAGAGTAGGCAATTTATTTCCAGAAAGAGTTTATGAGGTGTCAGTTATGCATAAGAACAGATAACTAGGTGCAGTCCATGATGACTCAATGTTTCAGCTAA
Organism: Sequoia sempervirens; assembly: GCA_007258455.2. Taxonomy (NCBI): domain Eukaryota; kingdom Viridiplantae; phylum Streptophyta; class Pinopsida; order Cupressales; family Cupressaceae; genus Sequoia; species Sequoia sempervirens. Next base: position 8,297 of record VDFB02054556.1, read on the forward strand.
AAGTCTTGCATAAGTGCTAAAATAGAAAAGCAAGAGTTTGCTTTAGATCAATTGTGATTTGAGATCTTAACCATGACAAGTTCTGTCTCAGGGGAGGTAGCATGAGTTCAATGTTCAAGTAATGCAAAATGCAGATTCAAGAAGGAATTTGAATGATTTAAAGAGGCTCATATTTTTTACATAGAGAGCAGTTTTCCAATATTATGAATGAGCTTCAAGGATGGTAAGTATCAGTGTCCATTCAAATGTCTAGGAGGAAGTCCTGTTAAAGATCATAATTTATACAACATTTCTTTAAAGAAGGTTGAGAAGTGAAAATATCATGTGAATAAGATTTTCAGTATTTCTGGTTTACTCATATGGATGTGTTTTTCAGAGCAACAAATTAAGTATTTTGTCTTATAAAAGTTTCCAGTCAATGCCTAGTTTCCTTCTCACTGTCAAGCATTTGAATGGAGGAATTTAACAGGCACAAAAACACCAATGTCAAGCAAAGCATCATTGGTTATTTTAGATGAAACTCTAAGAGTAAATGCAAGTGAATATACAATTTTGTCACCATTCATGAAATTATCCATGTTCAAAATACATGCACTGTTCTTTGGAAAATTTCCAATACCCATGTCATTATTTTATTTCAAAGGTTCAGAATAAGCCACTGGTTGTTTTGGGTTGAGCCCATAAGGACATAATTATACAAATAAATTTGCAGTTTTGAATCTTTGATACCCACATGTGAGTTTGTTTTCAAAGTGCAAGAAATACAATAATGGAGAGAACCCATATGGGTTTCATATAAAAACAGCAATAGAATACAAAGATACAGATTTCTGTGCTAAATCAAGCTTCAGAGGAGAAGAAAAATGCAATTTTCTTTAGAGATTTCGAGTACCCACTTTTAGGGTTAGCTTCAGAATGTAGAAGAAGTAACTACAGTAATAACCCATATGAAGTCTTGAATTAAATAGCAAGAATATACAACAAATGCAAAATTCCTAAGTTGGGTTGAGCAACAAAAGGAAAAAGATGCAATTTTATTCAAATTTCTGTGATACCCATATGCAGAAATGTTTTCAAATAGACATAATGGCCAATTTTCTTTTCTGGGTCAAGCCCAAAAACTCAAAGAGTTGCTTTCTTCAATGCACATCTGGCGCGGCCTGATCATGGCTAGAAATTCTTGATTTTAAAAGAGGCCCTCTAAGTTTCCAGAGAACAAGTGTTAGCAAAGGAGATTACCAGTCCATGTTTCTGATGGAGTTCTCTAGTCAGGGCCAAGTTGCAAATAGCTTCTACATGCCAAGAGTTTCGAGCCCTTAAGTGATGTCTGAACTCTCATAGTGAGAATAGAGCACAACAGTGATAGATGCAGACACATAAAGTTCAAAGAAAACGCATTAGGGAGTATGCACAGCCATGGCCATAGGGCCTGAATATATTAAAATATGGAGCCATAGAAGCTATGTAACCATCGAAATAGCTTACCCCTGCACAGTAGAAGAAAGGAAAAGCACAAGGCGAGCTCTCATGGAGTGAACTAGCAGTGGTTGAGCTCGAACTCATTATGGCCAAAGGAGAACAGGTGCAGAGAAGACAAGAAGTCAGAACATGACAGTCCGCAACCTTAATGGCCTGTCGTTTTTCAACAAATGAAGTAAAAAGCTTCCATACAAAGCAAAATAGGCTTACTCACTGAGATTCGACCACTGGAGAGCAGGGAGAAGATTACTGAAGCTCACAAGACTCAGTTTTGACACAATCATGGCGGTATGTTTTTTTCCAGATAGAGTTCTTTCTTCCAAAGTCACGAGTGCAAAATGGGTGATCATTAGGGTTTGACTTTGTTTTGATTGAAACCCTAATTCAACCCTATCATTATCTAGAATTTTTGGTCTAAGCACGTGGTGAATGTCAAATGGAGGTAAAAATTTTTAATCTTTGCATTGTGACTTATTAAAATCTGAACTAAGGTATATGTGGGGAGGCCAAAAATTGTATGTGCTTAGGTCATAGTAAAGTCTTTAGAACTTATTGTTTTTCCTTAGTGAATATGAAGCCTTGGGTATGGTTTAAGCAATAATAATATTAATGGGTGTCTTGTGACCTAAGATTAGGTTTTGATTTCATATGACCTAGTTTCTTTGGTTTAGGGTCATTTACCTTGTTAGGGTTTTATTTTGATTGATTTTAAAGAAATCAATGGGAATTTTGATAAGGAGAGAAGAGATATGATGTGAAATGTTTTATTGATTTTTTGAGAAAATCAAAATATTGTAATGGAGAAATAAGGAGATTTTATTTTTGCAAAAAAATTTCAATCTTTAATTGCAAAAATGGATTAATTGTGCAAATCTGCATCTTGTAAAGCAGAATCATAAAGCGATATTCTATAAATTGCTTTGTGTTTTCTTGCTATTTTTAGTACATTTTTGTTGACTTTTACTCTTGGTCGGATTTCAGACCTATCTTGGAGAGATAAGGTTTTTTCTGAGCTTTTAAAACAAATTAGCCTATTTTTAGAGGCTTGATAGTGTGATCATAAAAGCAGTATGCTTTTTTCTTCTTTTAGGTAGTTTTTGAGGCAGTTGGAAGCCTTTTTTCCTGGAGCTTTTTTTGAGCTCGGATTAGGGTTTCTTGAGGGCTATGTTTTGATAGACTTAGTTTTTCAGCTCTCTCAGTAGTTCAGATCAGAGTTTCTTGCTCATACACATTTTTTGAGTTTGTGAACACATGATTGTACTCAGTTTCAGATTATGGCATTCTCCTTCAGTTGAATAAAGACAACATTCCTACTTCTCATTTATGTGTCCATTTGTAGTTTTAGTTTGATTTTATCTTGTGATTTCTGTTTACAGAATCCTTGTTTTGTCCTTAAGCTGTAATTCTTAATGCAGAAAGTTCAAAAATACAGGTTGCATATTGTGCTTCAAGTTGAGTCTTCATGCAAATCATTTATGTATCAATTGTTCTTGAGAAGTTGTGAAATATTGCATCTTTCTGAAAACTGTTTGTGAGGAAGAGATCATAACCATCATTAAATCATTATTAGGTTCGGAAAGTGATATGTTAGAAATAGGTTTTTATGTTCAATCATCTTTTATTCCTTTCCTTAGAGGCTATTTTAGAATAGAATTCATCATTCGGAGAACCAACTCACTCTGGAGATTCCTTCTTCATTCAGATCACCCACATATGAAGAAGGTTTCCATGTTTAGTAGTTTGCTGAATATTGCATTCAATAGGGTGGAAAATTATTGACAATAGCTACATCACCTTAGCCTTTCTCTCAATGGGGACTGGACCTTGTAGGAAAGATTCACCCTACATTGACCAATGGCCATAAATTTATTATCACTACAACCGATACTTTATAAAATGGATCAAAACCATACTTATGACCTAAATCATAGTAAGAAAATATCTAATTTCATCCTTAATTACATCATATGCTGGTACAGTGTTCCCCAATCCATCATTATAGATAATGACTGTCCTTCAAAAACCAATATGTCTAAGAACTATACGAGAAATTCCATATCTAGCATCATTTCACCACTCCTTATTACCCTTAGGGTAATGATGAAGTCAAGATGTCTAACAAAACCATTGTCAAAATCTTAATGAAGACTGTTAATGACGATGGATGTGACTGGCACATCCAACTCAATCTTTCCTTATGGGCTTATCAAACCAGCATCTGCATTCCAATCGAATCCACTCCATATTCCCTCATCTTTGGATTTGAATCCATTCTAATTCCCATTAAGGTTGAGTTACCATCCTTGAGAGTATCCATGCAACAATTCATTGATGATGAAGACTACCAAATATCTAGTTTACATGAGCTATAGTTACTAGATGAGAGACAACATACTATATTAGTTCATTTATAAGCCTATAAAAATTGTCTTTATCATATTTATAACAAGAGGGTCCAAGTTCAACATTTTTAAATTGGTGACCTAGTCTTAAAAGAGAATCAAAAGAATCAACTGTATAGAGAAAAGCTTAAAATTTTTGAGCCTAACTAGTTGGGTCCTTACATTATCATTGCAACATATGGATTTGGTTCATATCAAATTGCTACTCCTAAAGGTGAACCGCTACCAGAGCCTATCAATAGCATGCACCTTCATAAGTACTATACCTAGTCTTTAGAGAGTTCAAAAAGGTCAAAACAAAAATAAAAAAAATAAAAAAAAAGCAAAAAATCATCACCTTGATGAAAACCTGGCAAACATGTGTCTTGTGTGACAACAAAAAAAAAATATAGAAAAAATTAAAATAGTAAAGAGAAATAATCCATCCAATAGTGAAAACCATTTCAATGACACTTTGGATAAGTACCATGGTGAAAACCTGACAGACAAGCTCCATGCATAGTTAGTCTTTGCTCTATCATCTATCATCATTCTATCTAATTTTACATTCTACCCGTAATAAAGCCTTGTCACCCCTCTCATGGCCTAAGAATAGTCGACGTTTGGCATCCATCACTTTCCACAACTATCCATAATAAAGTTCACCCATTTGAATTCATCCATAATAACTAGTCTTGTACTTGACTGGGGGCAAAACCCTTGACCTAGATTTTTACATGGGATCTTAGACATGGTATCAGAGGAAACTATCACAAGAAAATCCCAAAAAAATAAAATATTCCCAAAAATGCAAAAACATTTAAATATTCTTGAAAATCCAAAAAACATTCAAATACTCCAAAAAATACAAAAACATCCAAATATTTCAAAAAGCCCAAAAAAAATCATAAAAATTCAAAAAAGTAAAAAAAAATGTTAGTCCAAAGAGTCAGACTACGTTGCCTTTGCACGTGTATGTAGGGAAGGAAAATAATTGATGAGCCCTTGAGGCCTAGGGTAATCCTTTAGGGTCTGTAATAATAAATTGTTAGTCCATAAATATCCATATCTCATAATAAAGTGTCCATTGCCAAGGTTGTTGAACTACGTTGCCTCTGCATGTGTACATAGGCAAGACACATCATTGATGAGCCCTCAAGGCCTAGGTATATCCTTTAGGGCCTGTCTTAACAATTGTCCCATTCATCATGATCCACATTTCATAATAAACTATCCCTTGCTAAGGTCAACACTTTGATCAAACATAAACTAAATATCCTACAAAGAAATGAGCTTAACAAATCACAAAACAACATGTAGACATGCAAAATTCACATTATGCATTCGATCGGATTCAGTCAAATTAGGTCTCACATTAGGCAAATTCATCACTTTCATCCATTCATTAAATAAGTTCATTTATCAAATAAACATTATCAGTCAACCTTCATTTTGCATCATCCATTTAATTAAATAAATCAGGACTTTATTTAAATCAAATCTTAAATCATATTTCATCCATTTTCTGATTTAAATAAATCAAGTATTTAAGTCCAAAAAGTCAAATCATATAATCAGCATTAATCAGCATAATCTTCATCTAATCCTAATCTAATACTAATCACATCCCACTTGCATTATCTAGACCTAGCCACTTGCACAATAAATCAATTTTATTGATTTATTAAAACACTCATTTTCCTCAACATGACAAGTCAAACAGGGCATTTATTGCTCTTCTTTCTTGTCCCCCTCTCAAAATTTATTGCAAATTTGAATTCAAAATTTCCCCCTCTTGGGCACTCTTCCCAAATCTTGCATATACATCAACTAATTACATGATGACAAGTGTCCTCCTATCATTGGCTTAATCTTTAGTCCCACATTGGTCCCTCTTCAACACTTAGCCTTTTGAAAATCCTTAAATAGGTGCATCATCCTCAAGCAAATCCTTCACAATTTCATGCAAGGTTACTCTCTTCATTTGAGATTTGATCTTGTTCATCATTTCACTCCACCATCTTCATAGCATTTTCAATTTGAGCTTTGATCAAGGATTGGGAAAGGGTCACTAGCACATGTGACACCAATCCAACATGGAATAGGTAGCTTGCTTTTGTTTTCATAATGCTTTAGTCTTTACATTATCATTTGTTGCAGTTTTGAAAGCATTTGCAATGTATTCCATGGAGGTATTTGCAGATTTGTGTGTTATACTAACCTTTCTAATGAGTTTTTGAGGTTGGTTTTACATTGCAGATTTTAGGTACTTCATCTTGGCGCTAGAAGGAGGGCATGTTCCATACTTATATTTTGATTTTTTCATGAATTGCTATCTTGGTTTTGTTAAATACACATTGACTTGTTAATTCATCTTCATGTTTTTACATTTCTTGTGTTATATTTGGAACTCACTAGCTCCTGCTTGCATCTAAAGATTTGGTGTTTCTCTGCTGTAAGATTTTACTCTTAGCAGTTAAAACACTAATAAAGTCCCCGAACACGTTGATTTCATCAAGAATGCAATTGTATACCACAATACTTTATTCTAACGTTTCTTTTTGCTCACAATTTGTTTTACGGTGGTCAATGCTTTCTTACATAGATCTGCACTATTTACTATTTGGGTAAGCTCTGCACATCTCCATGAGTCAATGCTTCTCATTAAATTGCGTTTGTTTTGGGAATTTGGTCCAATAGTCAGTGTGCCTTATATGAACTGCTTAATCCAATGCGTACAGCTTTGAAAAATGCCTCTTTCAGTGTATGAAAATGTTATCCAAGGTTGGGAAATCTGTCTTTTATGCCAGGTAAAATACATTTGTTGCAGAACCTTTAAAATCCATTTCCTACGCTTTCTTTGTGCCTGCTAAATCTGTCTCACAGCCCGCATGCTCTGTCTTTATTCTTGCATATGAAGTTTCAAGGCATCCGCGCATCAACCGGAAATATTGTGTCTTTATTTAGACACCAAACTTCCCCATACTCAAGCTTATACATAGCACATCTTACTGCAAATCTGGCAAAAGACAGGATAAAAGATATTCATTTCTGAGGGCCTTAAGCTCGACCATCGCATATGCCGGAGCTTTGATTGAATGTGATGTCCCAGCAGGTAGATAAGTCTCTATGGCTGCGTTTGATAGTGATAGGATAGCTATGCACATATGTCTTAAAGTCTACATTCATCCATGATAGTTCGAAGCCTGTGACATTCAAAACAAACACACTTATTGCTTGAAATCTGCGTCCTTCAGGCTGTGGAAATTATGTCTCACACATGCTAATAGCGTTGGCTTGTAGGTTTTTAATATCACACCTGCCAGACGCATCTGTTTGGAGTCTTTATTCGCTGGTAATACCATACATCTGCCCCTCGCTTTTATTTGGAAAGATTTTGTTTTTATGCGTCCTTACATCCGTCATTTGTATTGACTTACAAACTCTCCTTTGTGATATTTATGGCGCAGTTGGTATTTTTCAAAACATATCCGCTTGAAATTTTATGTCTTTTCAGATTTATGTTTGCAGATTGCATTTAATATTGAAATCTTCTTGATACAGGCTGTTATTGTTGACTTTTCCCCCACCAGATGCATTCACCTCGAAATCTTTGTTTAAAAACTTTTACTTGCTGTTTTCTCCAGGCGCTGGCTAAAGGCACTGCGCAACAATATAAACAGTTGAAATAGATATTAGCAATAAAGATTAATACGAAAGATACATTTGTCAATTATTTCTCAGCTAGAATTTTGAAGGCGGCTTATAAACAACATTCTTGTGTCTGCATTTAATGCTAGATCAGTTGACAGAGTAATTTGTCTAGAATAATCATTTCTAGTGAATGTGGATTCTTTGATAGTGAACCAAGGAAAATATCCTTTGCTAGCGCTCAAACAGAGGATGGTCAATCCAATACGTACATGCACTTTAAGGGCGTCAGATCTTCCAAGCAGATTTTGTCTTCTCTCCCATACATTAAATGGCTATGACAATTGAAAGGTCATAAAATTCTTCATCTACGAGTAGCTGATTATCATGAAATAGAAGGATTCAAAAGTCTTAAAAAGTGGATGAAAGAGGACAGATGCACTGTAGAAAGTTTCACATGAAGGCAGAGAATAAGATTATAGCAGCGTCGAAAGAAGAGTCTATTGGCGAAGGTTGAGAATTCAGCGTTACACCCGATGTTTGTATTTGGTCTTCAATGACCTTTTTGGCGCCTCCTTGCACCTACCATTTGCGTTGGTTTGAAAATTTATCATGTGGCATTTATGGTGCAACTTTACACAGGCCAAATACCTTTCTTTAAGTTTTTTTTAAGATCTTTATTTGGTTGTCCTTTATCTGCTTGTCTTTTTTTTTTTTTCCATGCTTACTATCTATTGGATTTCTAACATATAAAGGTGGTTTTGACTTGATTTTTATTAACTTGATTTCTACTTTTCAAAGTCTTAAATGTTCAATAATTTTTTGTTATTGAATCATACATCTTGATCAAGATATAAATCTTTTAATGTTGACCATCAATTATGTCATAGAAGGGAGGTACAAATCGAAATAGTTTTGACATTTGTTTGTCAAATTATTTTCATTTCTTTCTTTGATGATTGATAAGTCTTGTATATGTTTTCAAGTGTGATGTCTTTTCAATGGAGTCAATATCAAAGCATGATTCACTTATTAATCATTCTTTTACTATCATAATTATCCAAATCTTTGATAATGTTATTATTTGAAGTGAATAATCAAAATGAGTTTGATATCTTGATCCTCACATGAATGTCTTTTATTTTATAGGTACCAAAAAAGCGAACAAAGGCGAAGGAGGTACAAAGCTGAAAAATCAACAAAGGTACCAAAAAAGCGAACAAAGGCAAAGTACAAGAAAAAGCGAAAAGTCAACAAGGAGGAAGGCTATCAAACGAAAACGAAAGGAGGAGGATTCTTGTTTGAAAACACAATGTGTTTTTTAACACTTTAAATATTTGATCAATACTACTTCACGAAAGGAGGGAAATTTTCTTTTTTGAAAACACAATGTGTTTTTTAACACTTTAAGTGTTTAATCAACACTACACGAAATTGTTTTCCTTTTCGTTTTAGAACATTAGTTTTCAATTGGGGCTAAAACGAACAAATTGTTTTTCATTGCAAAGGACTTAAAACGAACCTTAGGACACACTTACTAGATTTCGTTTTGGTTAAAAATTGAACAAACAATCTTCATATTTCATTTGGTGCTTAAAACGAACAAGTGTTTGATTTGTGTGATTGTCTTTTGAGTACGTATCCTCTCCCCTTGCGCTTCGTGCGATCTAGGGTGCAAGAGAAACACTCAAAATACATTTTTATTGCTTTAAAACACTTCATTTTGGGCTTAAAAAAATTGAACATCTTGTGCGAGTGTGAGTAGGGGCATTTTCGCGTACATTCTCGTTCTTTGTGCCATCAAAGATCGATCGAGTTACGGATTGTGTCTTTGCTCGCTTTTGTTTATCTTAGAGGGCAAAAAAAAAAAAAAAAGTACTCACCCAAGCGACGACTCAACCGG
>VDFB02054557.1:0-10767 GCA_007258455.2 Sequoia sempervirens
TAAAAGACCAAGAGATCACCAAAAAAGTCCTATTGTGTCTCTTAAGATTAAAGAAGTTTGTAAAGCTAAAGAGAAAGTAGTTGAATAACATCCCATGGTTCCTTCTGTTCATCCCTTATGGGAAGAAAAGAAACCTATGGATGATAAACCCACTCCTACACAATCACAACTTGAAAATCGTACCAAAAGAAATAGAAATGCTAAAGAGCGTAGGCATAGAAGTTGTGTTATTTCTCATATATTAAAAGAAGAATAAAATAAAAAATAAAGATCAAACACCAATTGAAGAAAAGCATGATGATTTTGTACCTTCGTTGTAAGAAAAAGAACAAGAAACTTCTATGGAAATTATAATTAGGCCTCCTATTGTGATCAATTTGGATGATGATGATGACATTTCTAAAATTGATGAGGAAGTGCAGAATGAGCTAAATTTATTGTTTTCCTCTTCCATGAGCTTAGATGATAACAATTGTGATGTTTCTCCTAGAACGAGTGACTCATTGCATGTTGAACTTGGTGATGCTCCTTGTACAACACTTATTTTTATCCCTTTCAATATGTAAGAACTTGATAAGGTAGCGAAACAACTTCCTACACTAATATTGAGAGGAGAAAAATGCAATTTTTGTTATAGATCTTCAACAGTTACAAAAAATTAAATAGTGTTAAAGGATGTAGGAAAACTGAGAGGGGGGGTGAATTAGTTGTCACAAAAATTCAACTTTAAAACTGCAACACATATCAATTCCACAATCACACTGTTCTGTTATTAAGCATAAGTAATAGATACAACACATAAAGTAAGATAACACACTAAAAACTAGATTTTATGTGGAAAACCCAATGAGGGAAAAACCACGGTGAGGATTAACTCACAATATAAAGTTGTTCTAGAAGAAAAAATATAAGGCTCACTGCCAAGGGCTCACTACCCAGAAAGGACTCATTGTCCAGATACAAAAGCTCAGTGCTTACAGGGAGGATCACTTCCTACAAACAGATTTACAAAACAAAGAGGTCTTTAGAACCAAAATGAAATGAGAATAGTGCACCTAACAAGTGTTGATATAGTTCCAATGATGCTCAATATATTGAATTGACACACTTCATTATATTTGCTGACTTTCACATTTATAGCTGCCTCATTGATCGCACACATTGTCACACACCTATTAACACATTGAAACATTAGTCTTCAACCCTGTCCAATATATATACTTGACTCAACCAAATGCGTCAATTAGGTCGGCGTAATTAGATGCACATCATATTTACCAAAAAATACTAACAGTCAGCTTCAAGCTTTCACAAAATCTTCCCAACATGCTACATCAAGTTGGCACATGCCTAGGATAGGTCGCACATATATCCACATAACAAAAAATAATTCAGCATTACGTAGGACAAGGATAGACCTAGTAACAAATTTGCAAATACCGGTGAAATGTTGATACAAAATATGAGCATCTGGATACGTAAGATCTTGAATGTACATGCTCCCGACACCTGCAAACCATTTCACATAACTATAAGTAGTAATAGTCAACTATGGAGGAGTGTAGACAAGAATACTGGACAGAGCAACATGAATATCAGTTCAGATACCAGACCAAAATACTAGATCAGGCAGGCACAACCTTAAACTTGTAATCACAACATGGTGACATCAATAACAACACAAAAACTTCAAAGATAGTCAATCCTCTTCGTTTTTCCAACAATATCCCCCTTTTTCATTGATGGCAACATGTAACAAAAAATACTCCTTCAAACTCTCGTAGCATTTCAAAATTCTCCCCATACTCTGATTCTGCTCTAACTCTCTCCCCTAGCTCCAATCTCTCCCCCTTTGACATCAATGGCAAAGAGCAGCCAAAAAGGGTGTCCACAAAGGTTTGATCATGGTGACATCAAAAGTCAAAAAGTTTTCAATTCATAAAAAGCTTCCAATCGACCAAAATATTTCAATTTGCTTCCCCTTTTCTTCTTCTTCACAACAAAAACAATAGGAATAGAACATTTAGGATTCAAGTAAAAATGAAACTCTTCACCTGAAGCACTTTCTTGTATCTTTCCTTAAGAACTGGATGCAGTTTCTTCCAGTTAAATATAGCTGACTCCATTTGATTGTAGATGCTTTCCAATACACCCAATAGATTAAAATATGGCAACCAATATGAACTTTGTATTTCAACATCTTCTGCATTAGTAAGTATTCTGAAAAGATGGTCTAACCGGACCTCAACAATCTCCTTAAGGAGCTAGAAAGTCTTAACTAAATCATCTCTTTGCTTTTGTACAACAACCAATTCAGCTTGTAGTTCACCAACTCTCAATCTTTTCTTTCCTTCTTTATCTTCAAAGATGTGAAAATTCTTTCCAATACTATTTACTTCAGACTCAATTGCTTCAATTTTACCTTTGAAATTGTCTACCACAGCAGGCCACCAAAGACAATACTTGTAAATTTCAGATATTTCTTTAATGCACTTCTTTTTTTCCACGATCAATTCTTATAATCTCCCTTTAGCTTTATTACACCTCTTTTTAACCAAAGCTTAAAACTTACATCCTTCTAGACCTTCAACAAACATTCTTCCTTCAACAATCTCAACTAGATTTTTTGGCAAGGAATAAGAAATAACTGATACTCCAATACCTTTCTGAAGTAGGTATTCTACCAAAGCATCATCAATCTTCAATCTATCAATAGGAGAGGATGAACTCCATAATTCACCAATCTTCTTCATCTTCTCCTTAATTGACATAAACTGAATGTCATCTGTGGATACATTCTCCTTTTCTTTTGAAATGCCAATGATATCTTTAGTTATAATTTTTCTCTTCTTTGATTCCAGAGGGGATTCACTAATGAAAATCTCCAATTCTCTTTTACCAGAGGAAGAGCCCACCTCAAACTGACTCGATGCAGATATACCAGAGAAAATATTTATTTTCAAAGATGTGAAATAATATTTACACATACTTGCAAGCACTATCTGCCAATGCCTCCAAATACATGTAGACCTATTTTATAATAGGAATACTAGATTCCCATAACTCAAAAGGTAAAACACCAAGCATACCAGGAAAGATCCGAGATGAAAAGGCTAACCCTCAATTAATGACATTTGAACATTCTCAGAAAGATTCTCAAGCAACAAGCTACACAAATCAAATTTCTTGCTCTCCTTGACCATCATATGCGCAATATGAACAATAATAGCTAATGTGGAACCTTCACAATTTCTAAAATAGACCTTGTAAGAAATTTCATACGCAACATACCTTATAGCCAGATCCTCGAGAGTGTTTATCAATAGAGCTCGTGGGTCTTTACAAACACTAGTCAATTCCTCCACATCTTTATACTTTATAGTTTTCTTTCCAGGAAGGTCGCTGATACTGCATAAGCCAGTGATTGCCTTGATTTCTTCCCTCATAGAAAAATAGGGTTTTTCCAATACAATTCTTCCATTCTTGGAATGATTGAATAAGAAAAAGATAAACTCTTTATCAACAATTCATGGGAATTCACTCCAAAAATCCATACCTAGGGTTTTTATGTTCTGTAATTCGTCTTGGTTCAGGCCTAGTTCCATCTCTTTCATCTTTTATGATTAAATTCTTCTAGTTCAAATATTTTTAGCTTCAGAGGGATGACATCACTCGATTCTCTATCCATTTCTATGCTTTCTTTAATTTGTTATTCAAGACTTTTTTTTTTTCTTCTACCCTTTTTGCAAATAGAGAAACAAATTCTTGATTACCTGAGTTAATTTCTTCAAATTCCTTTTAGAATTACATCAAGCTTGCTTCAAGATCACTCAGGTTCTCCAAATGCTCAATTAATCAAGAAGACTCACAATATTTCAACGTATACACCATTGAATTTACCCTAACCATGCATTAAATGTGGAAAACATCGTAAAGCTGCTAAAAACATTCTTCTCAACACAAAAACCCTAATTCGGTATGAAAATTTCCATGCCAACATGGTTTCTTTTGGTTCCTTTTCCAAAACCTCTGAATACTCATTTTTCACATTCCAACCTTGTGCCAGCGTCTGACACAACATACAATAGGGGGCTTTATTATTTTTCTGATATTGCTCCCCCTAAGATCATGCTAGGTCTAATTGCCAAATAAATCATTTGTACTAGATGAGGGCATAAAATCATCAGTAGTTTCAGGGTTTTCTTCTTCTTCCTCTTTCTTCTACCATATCTTGTTCATCTCTTGTTTCATTTCTTTGTTAATATTCTTTACCGAATCATTCTTCTCTACCAGAGTAGACTTCTTTCCATTCTTACTTCTGCAAACCTTTGAGATATTTCTAGGTTTATTATAGTTATAGCAGACAACACTATTCTGATTAGTTTGACCTCCATTACCTCTCGACCTACATTGATTTGCTCTATGTCCAAATTTGTTGTAGGTATAACAATAGCCATTAAAGGATTGATTCATTCTTCCTCCATGAAATATGATCATCATCACCCTACTGGTCATTCTCACTTGAGATCTGCATTCAGTAGCCTTATGTCCAAACTTCTTACATGAAAAATATTGTCCAGAAAAAGAGCTACAAAACTGATTTTGATTCATTCTGCTCCTGCATTTTGTTGCTTTGTGACCATATTTATTATAGGAAAAACAAATACCATTGAAATAGGGATACCTTTGTGCATTAGGTTGTCTCACAGGCTATCTTCTTGCAAACTTCCTCTTCTGCTTCCCTTTGTCTTGACTCATTTTATTTGCCTTAGAACTTTCACCTGCATCATTTCCCAAACTAGGTTTGTCTTTACTTGATTTTTTTCCTACAAGCAATTCTTCAAGCTTATCAGAGCTAGATTAGAAATTATTCTCACAAAGATTTTCCTTTTCCAATTCAATCCTCAGGTTGACTACCTCCTATTCAAGTTTAGAGCATTCATCAGCTTTGTTCTGGACCATTGTATTAAGACATTCTTCAATTCTTTTCTTTTCTTTTATCGACACTTTCAGTCCAATTATCTCTTGTTTCAGCTTCTCACTTACTTCTCTGTGTCTTTCCTTGAATTTCTTCAATTGTTCTTTCAACTTCCAGACATATTCATTTGCATCATCAAGATTCTCTTTCAGATCTATGTTTTCTCTTTCGACTTTGTCAAGATCCTCAAGAGTAGTCCAAAGCTCTCCTTTATCATCCACCTAATCAATCTTCAGGATCCTCCTCATGCAGTTAAGCTCTTCATCAAGGAACCAAAGCTTTGATACCAAATGTTAAAGGATGTAGGGCAACTGAGAGGGGGGGTGAATCAGTTGTCACAAAAATTCAACTTTAAAACTTCAACACATATCAATTCCACAATCACACTGTTTTGTTATTAAGCATACACAATAGATACAACATAGAAAGTAAGATAACACACTAAACACTAGATTTTACGTGGAAAATCGATTGAGGGAAAAACCATAGTGAGGATTAACTCACAATATAAAGTTGTTCTATAATAGAAAATATAAGGCTTATTGCCAAGGGCTCAATGCTCAGAAAGGACTCACTGTCTAGATACAAAAGCCCACTACTTACAGGGAGGCTCACTACCTACAAAAAGATTTATAGAACAAAAGAGGGCTTTACAACAAAAATGAACTGAGAATAGTGCACCTAACAAGTGCTGATATAGTTTCAGTGATGCTCAATATACTGACTTGACACACTTCATTATATTCTCTCACTTTCGCATTTACAGCTGCCTCATTGATCACACACACTGTCGCACACCTATTACCACATTCACACATTAATCTTCAATCTTGTCCAATATATATACTTGACTCAACTACATGCATTAATTAGGTCGACCTAATTAGATGCACATCATATTTACCAAAAATACTAACTATCAGCTTCAAGCTTTCAAAAAATCTTCCCAACACACTACATGAAGTTGACACAGACCTAGGATAGGTCGCACATATATCCAGATAACAAAAATTAATTCACCATTACACAATACATCCATTAGGTCGGCCAAGGATAGACTTAATAACACATTTTCAAATACCAATGAAATGCCGATACACCATTCGAGCGTCTAGATATGTAATATCTTGAATGTACATGCTCCTGACACCTACAAACAATTTCCAAAAACTATAAGTAGTAATAGTCTAATGTAGAGGAGTGCAGACAAGAATACTAGAGAGAGCAACATGAATACTGGTTCAGATACCATACCAAAATACCAGATCAGGCACAACCTTAAACTTGTAATCACAACATGGTGACATCAATGACAACACAAAAAATTTAGAGATAGTCAATCTTCTTTGTTTTTCCAACAAATAGAAATAAACATAACGGTATGTGTAGGATCATGATGAGCCAAAAAGTGGTGATATGATGGGTATGTGTAGGGTATGTGGCTAATGACTTTTTTTTACCCAAAATTGATGAAATGAAAAGGGTTTTTAAAGGAGATTCTCAGCTTTCCACCAATATAAATTATTCTTTACTTTGAATTTAATAGATAATTATTATTCATTTTCTATTTGAATTAAGACTAAAGTCCTGATTGATAGGCTGATTGAAAAAAATCTATAGCTTTCAAATGACCGTATCACATTTCTGAATCTAAAACATGCATCACATTCTATGCTTTGCATACTATAGGATTAAAAAAAATGAAGTTCATGAAGTTTTACCAAGTTAGTGGATTCTTATCTGAGTTTTTAAATTTTTAAAAGTTGTAATAAAAATAATAATTAATTATTTACTTGGAAAAATTACAAAAAATATACATCACATTGGGACATGGAGTCCTCTACTTTATATCTAAAATATCATAAAAATATTATCATTTTATTGTGGTTAGGGTGGTCAGAGACGGACACCTACTCATTTTTCGAAATTTAAGTACTCTTTTGCATTGAAACTTCAAATTTTCACCAAATAGATTTTTTTTTATAAATAGACCTCGTAGTTTAGAAACTACATTAAATTTGATATAAATGCTATTCTTACATATTTTTGAAATAATATAGATAACTAATTCAAACTTTTACGTCAAGTTGCCTAGCTCTGATTTTTCTGAATTTTTCGCCACTTAAGGGCTTGTTTTTTCCATAATGATCCTAGACATACCCATAAATATTATGCATACCGCAGCATAGTGATTTACATGGGGAAAAAAATTTAGGAGAAAAAGCCATCACGCGCCACCCAATATATTATTTAAAAATTGCAAAGATTACAATATACTTTCAGAGAAAGCTTCTCACAAGATTATTACCAACTAGAGATCCAGACGAAACACAACCACTATTAGACTCTCAAAATACATCACAATACATAGTCATAATAAAATGTCTCATAAAATAGGGTTGCCTTCTATGGAAAATCAAGCTAATAAAATATCAACTGTTAGATCTAATACTTAAAGATGAACTATCCAAATTTACAATAATAAAATATAAATAAAATTTTCCTTTTGGGGGTGCTTCCCCTGAGCTCCCATTGAGGTGCGCTACCCTCAGACCCCTTGTGAGTAGGGGGACCCCCCCACACCCCTTCATCATTGTCAGATGAACTATACCTTATGTACCAACAATAACTTACGTAATTGTGAGGTTGAGACACATTTTCCCAATAGGCTAGTTATCTACCTTCCACATATGATGGACAAGATTGGGATGTGGATGACCTGGTATAGGTTGACTCACATATGCCATACTAGTCCTCTCTTTGTGTTTTTTGTGATTGCATTTGTATAATGTGATCCATTCTACCATGTTAACTTGATGTTTCTTTATATGTTTGTGAGCCTACTTTGGATGACCCTTGTCACTTTTTTGATGCAAGGATACAAAAGAAGTGAATTTATTGTGACATTCTTCTATTTGTATCTACATTCTTGTATATTTCATAACCTTTATCTTTTGTCTTGTGTTTTCCTTTTGGGGATGATGCAAGGCATCGAGACATTCAAGTCTCTTCCATGTTGACCCAAAATCAAGATCCATTGTTATCTCTTTCTCTATGTGTCATTCTTCCTTTGTGCTCATTTTTCCATGAGTCATTTGGGGAATGATGATGGTTTTGAGCTCAATTATATTACTACAGAGATGACAAGCGCTAACCCCAAATCCATGGATCCCTTATGTGCTATCTTAGGATTGCATATGGGGGGGAGCCCTCCTTTCCATGACATAGCTCTATCTTAGGAACATATATTTTACATAGGTCTTTCCAAATAAACCTCTAATATATTGGCATTTATCATGTTCTACTTTAAAGTAATTTCTCACAGCATGGTGTTTCAATTTTTTTTTAAAGTGGGGGCATACATGTCCTTGCTCATTGTTTGGTTGGAAGTGTGGCCTTCTTACTTCACGTGATGTGTCTTCTTGGTGGTGTGATTGGGTTTGATGTCCTTAAAGAGTGTGACCTTTCTTGGCATATGTTATTCCTTTTCATGGTGATGCTCCAACTTGCATTCGCTAAGTTGTGAATATTTTATCCTCAACTAGTCCTCTCTTGGAGACATTAGGCACAAAATTCCCTAAGGTGAGACCTTTCATGAACTAAGAAAAACCCAGGTGAACCCACAATAGTGGTTTACAATTTTTGGCCAAACTGAACACTGAAATTATTTTTTAAAACTAAATATTCACATTCGGGCACCTATAGCAGCTAAACCATGAAGAATTGGAAGATGATGAAAACTAGAGTCTCATCACATTTTGTCTGTAGATTCTAAAAATATTTTTTTCAAAATTTTTGGAATCAGATTGCACTTCTTTTTTCCATCTCCCACTTAAGAAAACTATTTTTTTTTTTTTTCAAATAAATGCATTTTTAAAAGTAGGCTTTTGTAGGTAATGCATAACTTTTTTAACGGAAGGATGAAAGTATAATTCTTTAATTTAGATTTGTAACTTTGATATCTAGGTAGCTTTCCCACTTGGTTAGACAATTTTTTTATTGAATATTTTCTTTGATCAAGTTTCTAAGTCAAACTAATTACAATTTAGGACATAGCTTTGTGAAGATTCTCTATTTTCATCCTCAACCCAAGCTCCAAAGTTCCAAAATTTAGGTTTTGTCTCAGGGAGGGGATGAGGAATAAAGCGGGTTCGAACGAAACCATAGTGGTTTGAGTGAACCCCTAGGGGTTCACTCGAACCAGGGTTCATTCAAACCATGGTTCACTCGAACCCCCCTTCTATAAGGGTTTTGATGGCTTTTTTGGCGAGAAAGTATTAGGAGGGTTCACCCAAACCTAGGTTCTAGCGAACCCTTAATGGGTTCGGTCGAACCAATAGGTTTGTATGAACCCCTAAAATCAATTTTTTTGGCATGCATTCATTTTCTGTGAGTTTTCCTTCCTCACTTCAATTGTAAACCACTATTGTGGCTTCACCCACCCCTTTGAATATCCTATTATATGTATGAAGGCCACCAAGCATAACAAAAATTGTTTTCCAGTGGAGCTTTTTCATGATTTCCTAGCATAACATAGCTTGCTAGCCTTTTGACCATTTCTGTGTCACCTTTTCAAAGTTATTAGGAGATATAAATTTGAAATGGTTGGTAAAATGGGAGCCTAGACCTAGAATGATGATATGATCCAAACATATAATAATAGAAATAATATATTTCAGAAGATAGATATCACACAACACAAGAGATATTTGTGGGCCAATACGCCCTACTATCTAATATATGCCAAAATAGAGTAAACTATTAAGATATGATAATACCATACAATACTCCTTATGGAAGAAGAAACTCCATGCTATATCTCCAAGAGATCCCCAAATACAATATCATACTTCACACATATCTTACAATGATAATAACCTCCTTTATATATACCACCTAATAATATAATGGAAGGGTAATCCTAATTTAAGGCCTACTCAACTCTTGATATAAATAATTACAAGTTATTCACATGACTTAATATAACTAAATTGAGGGATGTGTGCCACATGTCGACATCTCCATCCATATAAATATATTATAATATCATATCCTTAGGTACATAACATGACATCCCTCCTTTAGATGTTTCATCGTCAAAACATGAGAAGAAGCTAAATAGTATGAATGTTGCAAGTTATTATAGATATTATTCCATGAAAAATCATCTAACCATCCATAGTTGATCCATATTCCTCTTGCTTGACATTTATTAGATCCCATCACTAAACTATGCTCTTTTGTATCCCTCCAATTCCATTCCTTATCATAGTAAGTCCTCATTTGCTTCCCTGAGTAGCCATTACTTCTATCATACCACTGATTGGTACAATTATTTCTTTGATTCCATATAGGCCCATAGTAATTTCCTTGTCGATTCCATATAATATCATGTATCCATGATGGTTTCCTCCCTAATTCTTTCCTCTCACAATAACATGGATGCCTAGAAATTACACCCTTTTCCATTATCAAAATGTTCTTTGATTATTCACCATTTATTTCTATGTTTGTTTGTGATTCCTTAGTAGAATTATTTATCACTTCATTTTTATCGACATCTTGGTTCTCTTTCTTTTCCTCTAATTCACTATTACAATCTTCATGGGATTCTTGAATTTTCTCTTCCTTGACTTTCCTTTGGACTTCTTTATGCTTAATATCTTGTAATGTGATTTTTTTCCTTTTATACCAAAGCTTCATGAACTTATTTTTCACATTGATATTTATTGTACCCAAAGATTATAACCAAGGGTAAACAAGAACAATATCCAACCCATCCATATCCA